>JAWWEU010000005.1:26506932-26517239 GCA_035583155.1 Acropternis orthonyx | reverse complement strand
TGAGGGAGCTGGAGGGGCTCAGCCTGGAGAAAAGGAGGCTCAGGGGGGACCTTGTGGTTCCTACAACTCCCTGATGAATCCAGGTGAGGGTCGGGCTCTGCTCCCAGGGAACAGGGACAGGAGTGGAGGGAACGGCCTCAGGCTGGGACAGGAGGGGTTTAGGTGGGATTTTGGGAATGGCATCTCACAGAAAGGGTCGGAACAGGGCCTGCCCAGGGCAGGGGTGAAGTCACCATCTCTGCAAGTGTTCAAAAAAAGGCACATGGTTGAGTGGTGAGCGTGGTAGAGAATTGCTTTCAGAAATGTTCCGAAGGTTTCAGCGTCATTCCACAACAGAAGACAGATTATAGTCTCATTTGTATACACTTTGCAAAGGCAAACTGCGTAGTTTAAATAATAATGCTATTTATTATTTCTTCTAAGTATTTCTGCAGTATCCATTTGAAAAATATGAATATTTATTCTCTAATAACTCAACAGGACCCATTGTTACCATTTGTTTTAAACTATGTAATAAGATGACCTTACCACAAACTGGTAACACAAGTACAGCTCTTTTATTAATGATTAATCCAAGCCTGCCATTCCATGGACTCGTCATTAGAAGACTTTTAATCTACTAAAATCTCATTGATTTTTTTTTTAAATTAATTGCTGATGCATCCTCCTCGAATTTCAAGTTGTGCACATACTTTTTAAGGAATGAAGAAGCAGCAGGAAGCCAAATCTCTGGAGATGGAGGGGTTCCAGTGCGATGCTTCCACTGGTGTCAGTCAGGAGCTATCCCAAAAATAAAGAAGGAAGGCACTGACTTCAGTTCAAAGGTTGTACTTTGAGAAAGAGAAGTGATACCAGGAGTGTAAACTCGCAATCTTTACCCAGAATGGTTAAAACATCCCCCAACACACATATCGATATCCATGGTAATCGCTGATGTACTAATCATTTCCTCATTTATAAACACATAAACCAAATTAAAGTCTACACCTCCCTCTTTCTGCCTTGCTCAAGTCATTACCTTATTTACATGATCAATTTGCTCTGTCACCTCTTTCCCATTCTTTCTAATATTTAAGAGGTACAGAACAGCGTATTAAAAAGAATATATAATTGTCTCACTAAAGCAATATCTAGGAAGAATATTATTCCATTCATTACTTTAATAAAACAAAAATTATTAAATAATAAATTATAATCCTTTATACATTACATTACAATACAATAAATAATGCAATTATGATAAATTATATTAAAACCTGAATTTTTAACCCCTTGTCATTATTTCAAGTTATATTCCCTGTGCTCTATTAGAGCTGCAGGATAGAAAAAGCTTGACTTCAGCAGGAAAAAGATAATTGCAAAAATACATCCCAAGAATTGGCTATGACAGGAGATAGAAAGTTTTGTTTTACCAGGTAAAGAAGTTTTGTTGGCTCTTTTTTCTTGCTTTACCTTATGCCCTTCACACACAGGATGTAACCAGCCACCATGAACAAACCTGTTCCTTGCATCTCCTGGCATTTTCAGGGCTTTTTGGTATTTTGCATATTTAGATTTTTTTATTTATATGTTTTATGTATAAAAATAAAATATATATTCATATAGTTAAGTTCTTTATATCTTTTTGTTTTACTAATATATTGTATTTCCATTTTGTTTAATTTATATATTTATAAATTTTGTGTATCTATAATGTGTATATATATACACATAGGTTTTGTATATTTAATATATTAGAGGGCCTTACTAGACTGGAGAGTTTTCCAGTCATGTCCCTTATCTGAGCCCCTGGGACGCTCAGTATAATAAAATACTGCTTTTCATGGATCTAATGCTATCCCATGCAAAATTAATTCTAACATTTTTTAAGGTATGGCATTCTTAACCATCCAAATCAAACCAATTTTCCATCAATAACCATTCCACCAGTTTGCCTTTTTTTTTTTTTTTGACTAAAAAAAACTCACCAAACTAGAAGTTCAATGCTCAAATACAACCTAATCCTCTCTCTTTGTTGGAATATTTAGAGGCTGATTTCAAAGGACTGCAGCTCAGGCTAAATCTTCATTTTTTATTGACCTCCCTATTCCCCAAAATACTTAATTAAAACCTACTGAAGTCATTAACAAAAAGAGGCAAGAAAAACCTCTGGTTGCAATAGGCATTTGAACAAATGGTGAGTTCACCATGGAAATCATAATTATAAAAAGGTTTAACTGAAGTCTAGAATAATATCAAAAGTGAACTCCAATCAAAGCCTAGCCAAAATATAGAGCTTTAATAAGGGATTGGTGGAAAACAAGACCAAAAATCACTGGAAACAACGAGCAGAGGTCAAAGGGATGATTATTTAGTGTGTCCTATGATTTTTCCCAGAGATTGCTGGAAGTTATCACAGCAGTGCAACTTCAGCGATTTGTTCCTAAGATTTTATTTTCCTCCCTCAGAAACCCCACAAAACTCTGAAACTCAGGTCTTTTAAAAAGAATAACCCAAAGCCTGAAAAGAAATAAAAGGCAAGCAGATTACTTTCCTTTCTTTCAGTGGGATTTTCTTTTCTTCTCTTCTTGAGCTGTTAATTGGTTCACTGTGAAACTATATGAGCTCTGCCACTTCTTCTTAAAGTTCTGAGCCACACAGAAGCTTGGAGTGGATTTTTCCTCCTTCCAGCAATTTTCTGTCTGATTATTCTTTCTTCTCCCACGAAGTGAAGCGAGAGGCTGTTTGACTGTAGAACCAATGATGCCAAAATTACAGGTTACTCCCTCTTTGATATTCTGTTTTCTGCCCCAGGGCAAGCTGTATCATTTATCTGTTATTAAACTACGCTCACTGAGCATATGGAGAGCTGCAAACAGCAGCAAGACAAACAACAGGCGGGATATGTTGTGAAACTTCATCTGATTTTGGGGTCTTTTAACTTTGCCCCCTTTGCACCTGCAAGTTACCAATTTGAGAGCACGCATATCTTCATGTCTGAGTGGTGATTAAGAGATGATTTCAATGATCAGCCGCCTCTGAGAAACTTAGAAATTACTTTAAAAGGCTTGCACTCATTATTAGTGATGAAAGAAGGCACCTCCTGCGTATATAAACTAAATTTCTGAATCGCTAACTGATTCTCTGTTTGCATAAACTGGAATATCTCTGAGTTCAGAAGGAACAACTCAGTTTGCACCCCATAAATTTATTTCTTGGAGGAGATTTTAGTTAGAAGGGTGCTATTAAATGTAGGGGAACTAATCAGTGAGGCAATGAATGCTTTCTGCCAAATAATGACTGATTTCAGCTCCCACTAAAGGAGATGCTTTTTGTCTGTAATTCTCCTCATCACGCAACAACAGCTGTGCCTTAATTTTCACAGGATGCTCACAGAAAATCAAGTAATCATTTAAGATATGTACACATTGGAATGTAAATACTCTGCTGTTTTGTTCCTCTTCTTGTTTATGCAATTAGAGTATCAGGCTGACTAGCAAGTCTTGACAGAGAATTACGTATGTTCTTTTTATACATAAACCTCCTGGCCTAAACAAGTATTTTGGCAACCATTTTATCAGACTTTTAAATCAGAAGAACTTTGGAAACTTGTTCTTAGGTGTGCCCTTTATTTCCTCACGTGTCCTCCCTTGAAAACTGCTATGGATTATGAGGAGCAAAATAAGAATATAAGGCAACTGTTTAATAACTGATATTTTATTTAAATTAATAGTGAAAGACCCACCCTAAACTGCAGAGAACAGAAGAAGGAAAAAGTAGAGGGAACATATGGCTGAACCATAAGAAACTTTGACTAGTGAATAGATGCAAAGTGACCTTTACCTCTTAATGTATTAGGAAATCAATATTTTGGGAGAGTGGTTTGGGATTTTGTTTGCTTGTTTGGGTTTTATTGGCCTGGGCACGCCCAGTCTCAGGTGGGTTCTTGCAAGTCCTGGCATTAGAATTTAAATCAGAATTTCAACAATCCGAGCAGTAAAACAACGGTGTAATAAGTGTATATTTTGAACAAACTGTTTCAGAAAGATTGTGGTCTGAATAATATCAGAATCATGGAATCATAGAATGATTTGGGTTGGAAGGGACTTAAAAGATCAGTTAATTCCACCCCCTGCCATGGGCAGGGACACCTTCCACCAGCCCAGGTTGCTCCAAGCCCCGTCCAGCCTGGCCTTGGACACTCCCAGGGATGGGGCAGCCACAGCTTCTCTGGGCAGTCTGTGCTTCACTGTATTAAGCAGGGAAAGTTACTTTCAATATTTGCCAAGTGACACCTTTCCCAAAACCCAGGAATGTCAGGCGCATCATGAATTACAGCTGTTAATTTCGCCGTGTAATGTTTTATACAGCAAGAGTTCCCAAGAACATCTGTGTCTTAACCAGAAGTTTGAAGACATGAATAATATTATATCAGCACCTCTAAATCATTCGCTATCTAAGGACTGAACTGTAGTTTAAGAGCCTACGGCAAAGTCATGGACCATTAAAATGTTCTCAGAGATGTTTAATTATTCATTAGTCATTAACTCACACCAATTGTTCTATCAAAACACTAAGTTTTTCATGTAAATGCTGGAATTCCTTTTCATTTCACTGTTGTAATGGGTATTTGGAAATGTAATGAGTTTTTGATATTTAAGTCTGAAAACGTTCTGAAGAAAAAAATATAATACATTGTTAAAACCTGTTAAAACAGTAGCTCTTTTTCATTTTTCTGGCAGTTGCCAGAATGATAGTCTCACAATTTTTCCTAGAGAATAGTCTTTACAGTTTGCTGTGACAGAAGCAGGAATACCCTTATCATTGTGTTTTATCCCAGGTAAGCCAGAAAAACGTGTTTATTTCCTTTGCTCACACCTACTGTCATATTCAGTGTGCTCCTTTTAGAATGTGACCAGTCTCCTGTCACATCTCTTTTGTTTTGTCCCCAAACTGGTAATCCTTCCAACCATTCTGAAGTAATAGTTTGTTTTTCCCTACAGTGTATCATTGATCTAGTTGACATTTTCCTAATGTCTCTTACAATTTAAAGGATTCAGTCTTTTTTCTCATGCTCTGCTTTTCATGAATTCAGATTTATTTTTCTTTACTGTGTACTATAGCTTGTTTTATAAACTTCCCTCAGAGTCACACTGCATTCCATGTCATGTTTATTGTGTTCTTCCCCTGTTTACCTGGTTTGCCGTAATTTTTAGTGCTGGATTTTGTGCTAACTCCTGTCTAGGAGAAACTCTGTGGTTATCATCTATTCCTTTAGGCACAGGCATGAGACAAGCAAGATACTAACACACGTTACATAAAACCCCAAATAAACCAGCCAAAGAAACCTGGGGAAGAATGGCCCTGAGTTTTTTTTTTTAAGCATTAATTTTAAAATCATATGCCTTTTTTAAGCCAAACTGAAACAGCTTCTGTGATAGATGTTGAGTTCTGTATTAAATCTGTGGATCGTGTGCTGATGTAATTGTGAGGGAACAAGCAGCAATACAGGAAAATCGTAAGATTTTATACTACTCTGCTTATGCTTCCTTTCACTCAGTCTTATTAAACTCTGTTTCCCCCAGAATCATGATCAAAAATCCTCTCTTAAATTCAACACTTTAACTGTCCCAAATCCAAAGGGACTATTAATCAGCAAATACCATCC
Organism: Acropternis orthonyx; assembly: GCA_035583155.1. Classification (NCBI taxonomy): domain Eukaryota; kingdom Metazoa; phylum Chordata; class Aves; order Passeriformes; family Rhinocryptidae; genus Acropternis; species Acropternis orthonyx. Next base: position 26,511,592 of record JAWWEU010000005.1, on the reverse strand, counting down.
ATCAAGGATGAGACTCTTTGCTCCCTGCTGGCTGTTCTGGAAGGACCTTTAGGCTCTCTATTCATTACACATGAACTGAAGTCCACTAAGACTTGGATTCACAACAGGATATCCCTCCTACCTGTCAGCTGCCCTGAAATTCCTGGTGTGGAAAAGCTGTGAGAAATTCAGGCTGAGTTCCCTCAATAAATCAGAAGCCCCCACTCTCACAAGTAGGTACAAAACACGACAACAACAAAACACGGGGCTTTAATAACTTTTACTGTCTTTATTTTAATGAATTCCCATTTCCTAATTAAAAAAAAGCATGGGAAAATTTCCAGCAATCTGTGCCCCCCACTCTAGCTAACAATCTCTGACAGAGAATTATCAATATTAGACTATTCTACTGTAGTAAGGCTTGAGCAGGAACATGGTGACATCTTCTACATATGATGTATTCTACAGGCATAGAGTTAAAAAAAATCCCCCCAAACCCAAGAAACAACCGCAATCCAACCAAAACGGTGTGAGATTTTGATTGGAAAACCTAAGAATAAATGTCTTATTCTATGACATATGTGCAAAAGGGCTCTATTGGGCAAAGACAGACCAAGAAAATTAAAAACTTTAAAAAAGAGTAGGTTTTAGGTTTGATAATTACTGTCTAGGTCTTTATTGTCTAGTGTCCATCTTATACCAAGTACCAACTAACTCTCTACTTCAAAGAAGAAGTTACATTCCAAAAAATCTGGGTGGGTGCTTTTTATCAGTTTCAGCAGATCTGTTTTTTCACACTGTAAATGTGAGCTAAATATGGGCATGAACTAAAGTCTATCACTCCCACTGATATTCAAAGCACAGTTTAATACAAATAAAGCTCCCTGGTAAATGGGTATTAATGTCTTTTGCCTTCCAAGGCAGTGTTAAAACCTCCTGGAGAACATCAAGCTCTATGTTACACTTTCATTAACAGAGTTTGACTCTTCTCAATCACCGTGTTCCAGATGTTATTTGAGCTTCTTCCCCTTGCTGCTCTTACCTATTATGCCCCATCTTAAATGTTTCCTACAGAAATCCATCAAGGTTTTTTTTTATATAATTCATTAGAGCATCCCAAAGGACTTGGCCTTTTTCCAGGTCTTTGTTTTGCTTCTATACTTTTGGCAAAAGAAATAAAAAGGGGAAAATTTATGCTGGAAGAAGGCCAAGAGTAGCCCATTCAATCAAAATCATGTCTTGGCACAAGGACTATTAGTCAGTCATATCCACATTCTATCTAAATAATTAACTTGTAACACAGAAATTCTAAATTATTGGAATGTCCTTGAATTGTTCGAAGGGTTTGCTGCTCCTATTGACTGGAATATGTTTGCTTATCACACTGACTGGAAAAAAACCACCCTATTTTTAAAAATTCTAATGATGCTGCACCAAAATCTAAAATAGCCTACACAGAGCATTCTCTGGAGAGTGGGAAAAAAGTAAAAATGAGTTGCACTAATTTGACTTGCAAGTCCCACTCTTAACAATTCTGTAAGCAGTGCAGTGAGGAAAACTGACACGAGCTCCATCCTTCCAATGCACAAATTGCAAAGACCGTAAGACCAAGCAATGAAAAGTACCCAGCAAACAAAATAAGGAAATAAAAAAGAATCATCCACCTTAACAAATGCTTTAATGTGTTCTGAAATCGCCTCCCAGAGCTGGAGATGAAGCAGCCATGCATTTTGTTCTGGGAGAGTGAGGGGGCACAGGACCAGTTTGGCCAGCAAGGCTGTGGAATCTCCCTCCTTGGAGAGTCAGAACCCGGCTGGTCACGGTGCTGGGTGACCTGCTGGCCCTGCCTGAGCCCAGGGTTGCACCAGAGCATCCACAGAGGTCATCCCAACCTCAGCCCTGCTGTGACTCTGCTTTTCAGGGAGGTAACAGAAGTTTTCAGAGTGCCTTTCAATTCTTTTTCTGGAACAATCTGAGGGGGGAAAAAAAAAAATCAGGTTTTAAAACATCTGTCTAATAGGGGAACAGAACTTTTTTCTATCAGCTAAAAAGCCTGAACTATTCTTGAGGACACGGTGCAAACCTTCATGTGAAAGGCAAAAATAGTGGTATGCGTATATTGCATACCAAAATGCCATACAGATCAATGTGGGCAGGATTAGAGCAACTGTGCCTGCAGTTGTTTCATTTTTGCTGGGTATGAATTTCTAGAAGCTTAACTGGTAAGAGACACACTTAGAAAGGGAAGCTGTAGTTTGAAAAGCCTCAGTGACCTGTGAGGGCAAGTCTCAAACTGTGCATGGCACTTCAGGCTCTGGGTTTGTTACGTAATTTCCCTTATGGAGCAACCGAATCAATTATTTTCACCAGAAAAACACTGTATTTATTGCTTTTGTTTTTAAACCTGTGCCCTTCTAGTCATGCATTAGCATGAATGACTAAATTGCTGTTCCCAGGCTACAGCATCTTCTGTGTCCTTGCCTTTGTTAACTATAAAAGCAACTAAACCACACTAACTTGCACAAATGTACCATGTGGAGAATTATCTCAGCTATTTGAAAGATACAAAAAGTTAATTAGTATTGCTCTTTCTAACATTTGTCCTTTAAATACCTGTGGAGGAGTCTCAGTGACCTTCTCTTGGTGCTCTGACCTTGCAAGAGACAAATCTGCACAAAAAAATCTTTGCAGCTTAGCCCAGAGGGCTGTAAGAAAAGAGAATAAAACAATACAGGTGGAAGGAAGAACACAGTGCATTGCTTGGAGATCAGTGATGCAAAATGGAGATGAAAACAAACAAATCAGTGTGTATTAGCACAATGAATAGTTACAGAAAGCAAGTAACAATAGTAAATAAAATAGAATGGTTGAATGAAGTGGTCAGATTTGACTGGGCAATCCATGTAACAGGAGACTGGTGGTGTAAAATCTGGGGAAGGCATTCTGAAAGCTCCCCAGAAAGAGCTCCCCATGGACCTGACTGCTGCATGAAAGCCTTGTCTTCATCACACACAGCAGGGAATAAATGAAGTCCTGGAATAAACCAAGTGCAGCACCTCTCCTTGGGCAGCAGTGAGAGGAGTCCCTCTGGTCAGTGACTGGGTCAGACAGGGGTCCCTCTCCAGGTATGGGGGGTGTTGTCCAAGTGGAAACGTGTCTTCTGTGGTAAATCCATGGTGTGGGCTCTAAATAACTCATAATAATGATGAGTTAGGTGTGAGCTTGTGCTGTGTTATTACTTGCCATTGTTGGTATTTAGTATTGTTCAGTATTGTTGTGTGATTAATTTTTGCTGCTTAAATTGAGCCAATCAGGTAAATATTGAAATGGAGCACAGACTCACCTGTTCACCTGCATACCTGCAGGATCCACACGGACCAGCCAGACATCACAGCACTCCATGGAGATACCCAGGGCGCAGAGATCAGAAGGTGTCAAAGGCTTTGCATGACTCCATCCTGCTGTTCCAGATCCAAGGCTGTGATGTGGAAACCTGGTGGAAAGCAAAAGCAGCTGAGGCTGCCCCGGGGAAAACACCAAACTGCCTGTGAGGAAACAGCAGAAAAGTTTTCCTTTCTTTTTGTTTCAACATATGGTAAAGCAAAGAGAGAAAGTTAAAGACCTGAAGAAAAGGTATCTCCACTGATATTCAGGGAAAACTGGAAAATAGTGAGTGGTCCTAAGATTTTTGGGGGAGTTGTTTGCTTTCCCTTTACTTAAAATTCCAGCCATCGATAAGGCTGATGACTGCTCTGGTTACCAAGAAATTCTAGAATTATGTCATATACCTGGAAAATTTTAAAACATTCACAGTGTCCCTCAGCTGTCCACAGTCTCACATAAAGCAGTGCTTTAAGCATAACAAGCTATTATTGATTCTGTGAAAAAAGCTACGTAAGCACCTCTTGTTAGTACAGAGCTCCCTGATTAGCACCAAAGGTCGTGCACAATCTGATGTGCTCCTGGTGCTGGACATTGAATTTTCCTAAAAGTTAATTCAAGGATTACAAACCTCCCCAGACTACATGAAAAGCTGATAATTATTCAAGTGAGGTCCCCTTGCCCTGTCTGTAGTCACGTTAATCAGCAGCACGGCTGTGCTAGTGCAGGAGCTGTTGGATAATTAAAAATACATGGCTGGGAAGAAATCAGTCAGCAGGGAATGCCCCAGATACCAGCCAGGAATGTAAGAGGAGAATAAATGGAGAATGTAAATTTTTTTTGTCCTTCATCCATTCTCAAAGATCCTTTTCTCCTCTGTATTGCAAGGCATGGTTTAGTTTGTCAATAATATGAATATTTCTAAAACACACCACTTCAGGTGGGAAGACCAGACATAGCTTTGTTCAGCAGTACAAGTTAGGAGTGAAACCTGAATTTCTGATCCACAGCAAGTGTTTTCTTGCAAGAAACTTTCACATGTTTATTGCAAACCAATTTGGCAAATATCTCACAATTTCAATATTCAAACACTATCAAAGCATAGAATCATAGGATCATAAAATTGCTTGATTTGGAAGGGACCTTAAAAACCACATCATCCACCCCTAGTGGATGCCTTCCACTAGCCCAGGTTGCTCCAAGCCCCGTCCAAGCTGGCCTTTGGCACTCCCAGGGATGGGGCAGCCACAGCTTCTCTGGGCAACCTGTGCCAGGGCCTGCCCACCCTCACAGGGAAGGA
>JAWWEU010000005.1:26495190-26506394 GCA_035583155.1 Acropternis orthonyx | reverse complement strand
TCCAAGCCCCGTCCAAGCTGGCCTTGGGCACTCCCAGGGATGGGGCAGCCACAGCTTCTCTGCCCAACCTGTGCCAGAGCCTGCCCACCCTCCCAGGGAAGGATTTCCTCCTAAAACCGAATCCAACCCTGCCCTCTGGCAGTGGGAAGCCGTTCCCCCTTATCCTGTCCTTCCAGGCCCTTGTCCAAGGTCCATCTCCATCTCTTGGAGCCCCTTTAGGCACTGGAAGGGGCTCCAAGGTCTCCCAGAGGCTCCTCCTCTCCAGACTCTCCCAAATCACCATTCAAGCCACACCCCATTGTTTCTAAATAACAGAAACTGCTCTAGAAGAGTCTTCAACATTAAGGGCTGATTTTGTTCTGAACCTTCTATGACTCATAATTGTAACCTGTAGGTTTAGTCCCAAAGGCCTCCCTGCATAATTATTCCATACACTGAGAGGTGGCCACAGACTGTAGAAATTTCAGCAATAAAATAGGACACCAAGCAAGTTAAATTAATATTTACTTGCCTTGAAGCCAGATGTAGACACACAAAACCAGCATAAATAGTGACAGCATATATTTTATCACCTTGTCACTAGTAGCTGATATTCCTTTGTAATAATTTGGTGACACAGATAAGCACAAACACAGGAAGAACATACAATGTCCGAGGAGCAAACAGAGGCTAAGTTAAAGTCAGGCAAATGAGGTTTGGAAATAACACTTGCAAGTGGTAAAGTCTCCAAGATGAGAACAAGGGGTGGCAGGCAAGGTAGCTGAAGGAGCCAGAATAAGCAAGAAAGAGGCCTGGAAAAGCAGATCAGAACTGTTCCTGATCCTCAAAGCCTCAAAGGAAATGCCTGCTTGGATTTCAACTCCCCTTGGCCAAGAGATCTCCAGCCTTGGTGATTAAGATCATCAAGGACCACAGCAGTGAGTGTTAACAGCATCAGCTCCCTGGGATTGTACATCTGATAATTGTTGCATGTGATAATGGTTAATAGAAGGTAAGAACTAACAGTTTATGATGTGTATACTTAATTAACATGAAATTAAATTACTGTTTTGAAGGTTGGAACTGGTCTGGGTTTTAGTCACAATACTGTGCAGAATACAGTATCGGTCCCTGAAAATAAATGACATTCAGACAGAGGAGCATTTCCTCATTCCAGTTTTTGCTGCTGCAAACGCATAAGAAGAGAAAAAGGGAAGCACATGAAGGGTAACTGGGAGGTCTTTTAAATATCATGGCATCATAAAATCATTTGGCATCAGGGATTACCACTGCTAATGACAGAGAAGGGGAAATCACCCAAATTAACATTGCCGTGCCATTCTATACCTTATCAACATCCTACTTTCTCTGCAGCAAGTCAGAAAATTCTTCTCTCCTATTAAGAAACTCACTGTATTTTGCATTAGTATTCACAGAGCCCAACACATGTTCCTTGACCTGTTGTTTGTATCATTTTGGTAACCACTGCAACAAAAGGCAGTGGGAATATGTGCACAGTCGTGTTGCTCAGCGTAGAAGTTATGAAATCGCTCTGGCAGTTTCCCATTTTCCACCTCCTGCCTGCAGCACTCCTTGTGGCACTGGGGGGTGTCATTAATCATCGTTTGGGATGCACTGAGAGTGTGTCTCAGCTCCTCAGTGTCACCAGCAGAGCGAGGGGGCTGCTCAGCGTGTCCCCTCCCAGCCCGTCATCACCGTGTGGAAACAGAGCATGAATTCTCTGATAGTCCTGGGAAGAAGCTCCCAAGACGTTTTTACATAATGGCACTTGCAAAAGCCTTGTTTAATTATAGTAATTTCTCGTTTGTTTTGGAGAACAAACTCCGGTTTAATATGATTAAATATTTGTTAATATTGCAGAATAATCTCCTGAACTGTGAAGATGGAGACGTCATGGCTGAAACAGCTTTATAAATTAGAGAGGAAAACAGATTTGCTTCTGTACAATAAAAGAGTTTAATTAGTGTTGTTTTGTTAAGAAAATACAATTCTCAAACCTCTAACATAAAGCAATGATCCCTCACTTATTCAGATAGTTATCTAGTGGAATTTCCTAAGTTATCATTGCATTGGATACTGGTATGTGACAGTTTCACTGGGAATTTCATAGCCACCTTTAAGAGTCACATCCTTTCTGATTTCAAAAGCCTTATCTATATAAATATCTTAGCTTTCATAATTTCAGAAGGAAGATTATCAGTCATAATTTTAAATTAAGCAGATGACTACCAGATATTAGATAACAACGAGAGGATTCAGGAGTGGCAATTCGAGCCGCTCCTTTCTCCGCGGTACAAAGAAGCAGCTGCACCTGGAGAGGGCACAAGAGCGTTCCGCAAAGCTGCTGATTAAAGGGCTGATTCCCGAAATAAGGGCTGTCTCCTGTACATATCCCAGCCCCCTGGGGTGGTGGCACAACCCCCTGCAATATTTTGAGGGAAACAGCAGCGCTGCTCAGTGTCAGCAAGTACTGCTGGGTTTGCTTTGGGGAGAGAAGAAGGTCCTGGAAACTCCATTTATGCTCTGAACTTCTGCCAGCTACTAATCAAGGTCAAGGTAAAAACGACAAGAATGTGACTAAAACAGTGTTGCTGTATTTTTGCTACTCTTTTACACCCTGAGAAGAAAAGGTCTCTTTATAAATCTAGCAGTTACTGGAAATCAGGACAAAGATTCCCCAGAACTGTGTCGTTGTTTTCAACAGAACACAGTTTCTCTTCCAGCTTCCAAACATCTTAGAACTATATCAGTGTTTCTTTTCAATGAGAGGAGTGAGAAACGCACTTTTAAAGGAAAAGCTGAGATTCTCCACTGTCACACACACCAGAATTCACAGATTTAAAATACCAGCTAATACACTGCATTCAAGGCTTGTAGTGGTTGCTGGAGACGTGGAATTAGCTGCGATACTCCTGGTAGTTTAGAGAACCCTGGATTTCAGTCATTTATTTTTACAGTCCTAGCATCCAACAACAACAAAATATTTTGATTCCCTTTCAGGGCCTGTTTCATGTCCTTTCAGATACTCACAGCATCCCCAAGATGGCACTATGCCATAGAGATATTAAGAGACAGGACACAGGACTTAAAATTACGTTATGGAAAGTAAAAACAATGACAACATTTTGTAGAACTGATAAAAATAGAATCGAAGGTGTGTATTTAAACCAGTGTATAGAATGCTATAGCTTTGTTAATATTTAATTAACAGTAATCACCCACAGGTATTTTTATTTAGAAACTTTTGTCTGAACATACTGTAGAAAGATTTTTTTATTACAATGAGATATATATTATAAACCATATATCAGTTTAATGAAGGCCCCTGGCAGTGCCAATCACATGCCTTTAGGTCAACAGTCTAATGGACTAATCAATGTTAAATACTAATGTGATCAAAATTATATCTTTCTGGACAATCTTCTGTGTGTAACACCATATGTGTGCCTAGCTGACCAATGCATTCAGAGGGGCTAAATTACATGCTGACCCTATTTATGAATCCATTAAAATTTGATTGTGGTCTGTAGGGAGTTATCCTTTCTGTTTAAATTGCTGCCACATGAATCATGCCATGAGAAGAGTGTTTATAGGCTCGTGTGTTCTATTTTTAGTTTTCGGCTGTTCACAAAATGACATGCACATGGATTAATATGTGCTTTTCCAAACAGAAAAGTGATACATAAAGACTTTAACAAGCGTGGTGAAATGATTGTTGTCTGCTCAGGATTGTTTATTCCAAGAATTACTGATGGAGCTTTGAGAACAGGAGATGCACTCCCAAATGCAGACCATAAAAATGGGGATAAAACTGGAGATAAGCAGAGTGACAACAGTGCCTGCTCTGTGAAACAAAGGAGAACAACGTCACTCTGCTTATTCATTGCAGCCTGGGTCAAGGAGCTGCTCAGGCAAGCCAGTAATGTCAGTGCTTTCATTCACAGAAATACAGACCTGGCTAAAATAAGATGCTGGAAGGGAAGAAGAATGGTTAGATGTTTCATTAAACTGTGTTTCTTAAACCTTGAGTGCTCTCCATTGCCTGGAAACATCTAAAAGTTCCCTAGAAAATCATATGTGATCAACACTTGTGGAAGTGTCCGAGGCCAGGTTGGACAGAGCAACTTGGGCTAGTGCAAGGTGTCCCTTCCCATGGCAGGAGGGTGGACTGAGAGGAACTTCAAGGTCATGGAGCACAGCTTTGACACCAGACTTCTTTAGTATTTATTTTCAGGTGCGGTACAGTCAGGAAAAGCATCACTGGCCACACCACGGGGTCTCACTGATCGCCTCATATGGGTGCACGTCCACCAGGGCAGCCTCAGGACACGCAGGTGCTGCACTTCTTCTGACCTTGGACAGCACAGAATGGTTTGGGTTGGGAGGGACCTTAAATATTGCACATTTCAGCCCTCCCCATTGCAGGCGAAGACACCTTCCACTTGCCCAGGTTGCTCCAAGCCCCATCCAACCTGGCCTTGGACACTTCCAGGGATGAGGCAACCTGTGCCAGGGCCTGCCCACGCTCCCAGGGAAGGATTTCTCCCTCACAGCCAATCTAAACCCGCCCTCTGTCAGTGTGAAGCCACGACAGGCAGAGTTTCCTAAAAATTTCTGACATCTGCCCTGGCCAGCACCTCCTGTCTTCGTCTGACCGTGACATCTGGAGCTTCCCACACAGGAAGAGACCGACTGACATACACAGAATCATTTAGTGCCACCCTACTGATCATATATAAGGCACAACCCTTTGAAAATCACCTTCTGTTTTGTGGGAAATCAATATTTTCACATTTGTTTTGCTTCTGAACGGGCTTCTTTAACTTTGCAAAGGTGCCAGTTAAAAGGACTTCATCTGGGAATAGAAACCTTCACTCAAATAATTATTTGCCATTTTAATCCTTTTCCACCATGGCACGGCAAGTCAGCAATCCAAGCATGTGGACCCTCTGACATATCTTACCCATCAGTGTCAACATTTCAAACCTATTCATTGCAACCCCCAATGTGCAAAGACACTTCGAAAAGAAAACAAATAAGATTTTATACCAGGAGGGACAATATATTGACTTGCTGATGTTGTGGGAATGCTTTATAAATGAAATTAAAATGCAATATTTCAACTCCTCTATTAGGACACAATAGGAGTACCTCCACATAATGGTGTCACTAAGATAATAATATAAAGTTCTTTAAATGTAATAGCCTTGTTTATTTTTTAGAATGTAAAATGTTTAGAATTAGCAAAAAATTATTTTGGAATTGTGTGAAAGTGAGTCCACTTCAATAAAACCAGAAATAAAGAATTCAAGTTAAACCAATATTTTTCCCCTCAGGAAAAAAAAATTGTTTTCTGGAAAAATATTATTTTTCAAAAAATGTATTTTCTGATTTCTAAAATTTTATTTTTTCAAGATTTTTTCCCAAGTAGTTATATCTATTTCTAACTGAATGCTGTTCATTTTGTGAGAAATAAGTAAAATATTTCTTTTAAAGCTTTTAAAGCTTTAAAACCTTTGCAAATTTCCATGATCTAAAGAAATACAAAGATCTGGCCTTTGAACCTCCTTTATACAAAAGATCTATGAAGTCACCATTATGTAACTTACTAGTAAAAGACTGTATTCTGATTCTTTTTAGCTTCTATGAACTCCTAATGGAAATAAAGACTGCAACCAAAATATTTAGATGATCGCCAAGATCTGAGGAAAACTAATCAATAAACACAATAAATAAATGTTTCTGTAGAAGAGCACTATTTTTACTTTTGCTTCAGTTCAAACTCTGCCTGGAAAAGCTGTGCCTTATGAAGAGATATGAGGGCAGAAAGACTAGTATGAAATCAATGGTTGTATCTGGGGTAAAAAAAATAATAGTAAAGGTCACAAATAGTGGAAATAATACTTAAAATACTAAAAAAAAGAATCAGAAATAATAATTCTCAGCACAAAGGAGGTGCAGGTGGAGGAAGACGCACATTTTAGGTTGTAAATGTTTATAGAAAAAGAAAATGTGATGCAGAACATGAAAATGCTTTTGAAAGTGAGTGGTTTGAGGTAAGAAAGCTGCAGGGCCCACAGCTCATATTCAGAGATTACATTTAAAGCATTTCTTTTTAAAAAATAAGAGTTTAATTTTTCCTCTTAGGAGTACTGAAGATTTGTTCCCAGCTTTCCCTGTGATGAATCCCTGCATTTTTGGTCACACACAGATTCCTGCACTAAAACACCTTCCGTATCCCATCCAATGGTCCAGACCTGAGCCCATGGAAAGTTTGGCACGTAATTCCAGATACGTGGGTGGGTGGATCAGTGAGAAGCCATGACCTGTATGGAGACTCCCTGTGATGGGAACCAGTAGGAAAACAGACCTGGATGATGGTGAACAGCAGACCTGAGGTCCAGAAATATGGAATAATATTTGTTCCTTCTTCTGATAGAAGCTGACTATAGAACTGATACAGCATCAATTAAAGGAAAAGAAAAAGCTCCCCGGGCCTCAGATGAAGTCAAGCTCAGACTTGAAAGAACAGACACAGGAAAAAAATCCTTTGAATTCATATAGAAAATTTGGCCATCAGTAGATTCTTGAAAATTAGTGACCCTTTTTTTTGGGGTACAAAAGATGGTTAAAGGGCTGGAGCACCTGTCACACAAGGAGAGGTTAAAGAGACCTGGGACTGCTTAGTCTGGAGAAAAGAAGGCTCAGAGGAAACTCATCCATGTGTATGAAAACCTGAAAGGATTGGAACCCACGAAATTCTGTCTCAACATAAGAAGGCACAGTTTTACTGCAAAACCAACCAGACATGGAAAGGGGTTGCCAAGCAGGTTTTAAAGTCTCCATTCTTGGAGATACTAAAAACCCAACAGGGTACAGTCCTGGACACCAAAGCCTGAGCTGGGGGATTGGAGCTGCCAATATCCAGATGTGCATCCCAATGTCACACATTTAGTCCCATTCTTTTACTCAGCCACCACAGTGATGGATAACAGTGGCTTCACTTCATAACCTTGCACAAATACGACTTCAGGAATTTGCCTTTGACCCTCCAAAAAAAAAAAAAAAATCAACTAGGAGCCCATTAACAAATGCTGGAGTTTTTTCTTGAGGAGAAAGTGAATTTTGAGTCCTGTGAAATCTCTTTCTTAGCATCAGAAGCGACAAAACCATCCACAAGTGTTCCAGAAGAGATTTCATGCTTTGAAATAAATCTCAGCTTTGAGCTGTAGAGACAAGACTGACCACATTTTCAGCACAACACACTGAAAATCCCCAGACACTTTGGACTTTCCACAGCAACAGGAGCTTTATTTTTATATTAGAGATGTGTCCAATAACCTAATAGGCTGCATGTGTGAGTCTAGTACTAATTATTTATCAATAGAATTTGTCTTTACCACTCAATACTGCAGTGAACTGCCTCTCCTGGTCTGCCAATATGTCTACAGGAACACTCTGTTTCTCTACAGCTCGGTGTGAAAACTCAGCACCTCAGAGATTTTTACAGTCTCTTTCTCTTCCTGTCAATCTTCTGTCCCTCACATCATCCGTGATGTGGACAGAGAGGCCCATGTAATTGCAAATAATAAAACTTTTGCCTTAGTTTTGAAAGGTATCTCATTAAAGGCTAACTCCACAACAGTACTGCTGCCGTTGCTCTCAGAATTGCCTGGGAAAATGGTTTAGAAATATAAAAAAGGACAGACTGACAGGAAAAGGCACACACAGTCTGGAGGCTATCAACAAAAAATCCTACAAAATTATTTAGAGCCCTGTTACTAAAGGAAAAGAGCATGGAAAAATTAAAAAACGGATGGAGATGAATTAAGCCACCTGGGGAAGAGGCAATATTGAGACCTGTGTGGTGGGCAGTCCCATGACACAACCTTGGCAAAAGGGCTGGATAACAACCTGTAGGATAAGAATGTCAGTGCCAGCAGTGTTTGAATTGACAATTTAAGGATGTCTGGGGAGGGCCGTGCTCCAAAACTGATCACATTTGAGAGGAAGGAGAATCTGTGTGAATGTGTGGGGGAATTGGACCTTTTAGGTACTTATTGGGAGTTCCAGGGGTTCATTAACATTCTGTAATTAGGCCTTTGGTTTGTCTGTTGCATTGCTAACAGTGACCATGGTTGCACAGGTCCTTGGTGCTGGTTAATGATATGTTGCTTCTAAATCAATAAACCACTTCAATTCTGATTTAGTGTAAACTACATGAACTAAGCAGCTTTTCCCTGCAACAATATGAAAGCGTTAATATCGACTGAAATTACGGCACAGTCGGTATGAGAAATTGTTTGTTCACACTGTTCACATGAAAAAACAACTAATAGAAATCAAGGCATGAGAAGCTGTCAGTCCTCTGTCCTCACTGTCAGAGGTCTTGTAGCTCTGGCTCCTTTTCTTACTTGAGAGACAAAGCACTATCAAGTCCCCCTGAGCAATCCTGAAGCCCCCAGTAGTGATCATTCCTGCCTGCCTGGTCATGTGGGAAAAAGGGGCTGCTGCTTCTGCCAGGTTTGCACACAGGGAAAATGTTATAGAGTTTCATTTTGCATATTCTAAGAAAACTAGAAAATCAGTATTACTCAAAAACCTTCCTCAACACAGCATTTGTGTGTGCATATCCAGCCAGGCCTGCTCAGCACGTAGTCCATGGACATTTCAAAAGTAATTCTGTGGTCCCATCAACTCTTCTATAGCTGATGGAGCTGTGAGACAAAGAGCAGGGTGTTACTCCTCTGTTTCATGAACAGAATTATTCCCTTCTTTTGAAGTGCACAGTTTATGTGCTGTTAAGGCATCAAGTCTTGTGAAAATGAGAACACTCTTTCGTGGCGGGGTGGGGAGGAAGGAAGAGGTAAACCACTTGCTAGGAAGAAAACGCTCCTTTTCGGGCTGCTTTTAGCATGTTGTGACATGGATCATCACACTTGTAAACAAGGTGCACTCAACAAATGCCACTTTTTGGAGCGATTTATCAAACTTTAAATCGAGAATTGAAAATAGTGTGGTGGGTTCCTCACCTTTACAAACTGGTGCTGTGTTTTGAACTGGAACATTGGGCAGGTTCCAGTATAGAACACAGCACCAGTTTGTGGAACCGGTTGGTCCCACCAAGAGTGGAACCAAATGTTGGAATAAAAAGAAAGGCAAAGGGTACATCTTTACATGGCAGAGATTATTGTCATACTGGGTCTGCCAAAACTTGCTAACATTTTGGGAGACCTAAAACCAAAGTTTTACAAGCTAGAGGAAAACATTAGTTTTTATTACCTAGAATATTTTCAATTTCAGGATGTAAAATCAAACCATAACAATGTGACAAGTCTCCAAGTCAACAAGAGCCTTATGACAGATTTGTCTAAACCTTGACCACAGCCTTACAGAATTGAGTGCCTTTCAGTCAAAATTCTTTAACAGAATATTGTCTGGAATAATAAATTTTACATGAACTCGAGCTTTTTGCCACTGGGCAATACAGCAGAAAATAAAAAAAGATTTATGCCCTGCTCTGCAGCAGAGAGAATGCAAAGCTGCAGTCAACTCTGTCCTTGCTGTTCTGGCTTCTAGATTGAACTGCAGTTGAGTTCTTGCTTCCAGATCTAATTTCCATCACTCAGCAATATTATGAGTGATGAAGAATGATTTCCATTCCTTGCTGGGCCTTGGGAACTCCTTTCTGTTGTGCCTAAGGCCTGGATGACACTTGATGGTGGTGTGATACCATCTCTGCTCATAAAATCCCAGAATCCCAGAATCATCAAGATTGGAAATGACCTCCAAGATTACTGACCCCAACCTTTGACTGAACAGCATCATGTCAGCTAAACCAGAGCATTGAGTGCCATATCCAGTCACTTCCTAAACACTTCCAGGGGTGGTGACTCCAGCACTCCAGGTTTTTTTTTTGCTGCAGCTTTTCATGCTCTGTTGCTCTTCCACCTGATCCAGTCATCCCAGCTGACAGAACATAACAGAAAACTAATCACAAAACAAAGGCTAAATAAACAGTCTGTCAAAATATATCATTTTTGGTTACACATAAGAAAACAACATTATGTAAATAAAGCAGTTTTTTTCCCCCTGCTGTCATTCCTTTCCACCTGCCCTTAACAAATTCACGGCTCTGTGGCCAAGGGCTGGAGGGAAACTCCCATGGACCAGAGAATCCCAGGCTGGAACAAAGGTAGTAGAGGTTCTTTCCTCAAGGCATTTACAGCGCAATGGATATGCAGTTCCCTGAAGAATTTCCTCTCCTAGGCAGTTGAAAATCTTAATGTAAAGTAATCTCAAAGGTTAATGATCAATTAGACTTGGGGGCAAATATTAACTAGAGGGTTTGAAGGAATTTGTCCTTTGGGTTTTTAATTTTTTGAGATGCTCCATCAAGCCAAACCTTCAGATTTTTGCTGAAGTGAATTACTCACTCAGTGTTTCTTTTAACCTGTAATTTTGTCCTCGGGGGGGAAAAAAAAGTGAAACAGCAGAAACAGATTTCCAACACTCAGAAAAAAAATTTTACGTATATTTAAAATATGTCCCTGGGTGATGAATGTATATTTGTATTCACCTCATGGGTTGTAGCCCAATTCCTGAATGAAAACACCAGTGTGGTTTATACACAACACCGCTTTATCTCTCACCCAGCTTTTGTTCAATTTTGTTAAAACACAAAACAAATCTTTAGTCACTTCAATTTTCCAGAAAGGCCTTGCCTTCCTGAAAGGATGATAGAGGAACAGTCCAACATACCCCGCTGTGTGTTCCCTGGGCATGTCCTATGTTGGAAATATCTGCTCCCTGAACTGTTGGGAAAAGACAGTGGCTCTGCTGTGCTGAATGGGTGGGCAAGGATGCACTGAGCTCCATCTTCCTGAGATGTCCAGAAATACTGGACTTAGAGAGGATATATTTAATGAATCATAGAATTGTGGAAACATAGAATTGTTTAGGTTGGAAAAGACCCTTGAGTTCATCGAGTCCAACCATCCTCAGCACTGCCAAGGCCACCACTCACCCACATCTCAAGTGCCACATCCACACGGCTTTGAAATTCCTCCAGTAGTGGGGACTCCAAACTTCCCTGAGCAGCTCCTTCCAATGCCTGATCACCCTTTTCAGGAGGAAATTCCTCCTCATGTCCAACCTGAACATCTCCTGGTCATTCCCTCTCCTCCTGTCCCTGTTCCCTGGGA
>JAWWEU010000005.1:26469725-26481874 GCA_035583155.1 Acropternis orthonyx | reverse complement strand
AAGCCCCTTCCAACCTGGCCTTGGACACTCCCAGGGATGGGGCAGCCACAGCTTCTCTGCCCAGCCTGTGCCAGGGCATCATCATTTTCCTTATATCCAAACTAAACTTACTCTCAGTTTAAACTTGTCCTGTCCCTACAGACCTTGGTATAGAGACCCTCTGTATCTTTCCTACAAGGCTCCTTTGTGTATCGAAAAGGCCACAGTAAGTGCTCCCAGGAGCTTTCTGTTCTCCAGGATAACAACCTCAACTTTAGCTCAAGCCCTTGAATTATGTTCATGGCCCTTCTCCAGTCCCATCTAACAGGTCCGTATCTTCCTTCCAGCAGAGACCCCAGGGCTGGAGCTGGGGGCTCACCTGAGAGGGGCAGAGGGGCAGAATCCCCTCCTGCCCTGTGCCAACCCTGTGGGATCAGCCCAGCACATGGCTGTGTGTGCACATGGCCAGGGCATGTCTGGTTTTCGCCCACCAAGACCTCCTCCTTAAGGCAATGGCTTAATCAATTCATTTGCTAAAGAACAAAATCCCAGCAAAAATAAGAGCCTTTTGACATCAGATGATGCATTTCCCTGGTGTTGCAGGCTTGCCAGGTTACCAAGGTAGTACAAAACAGCTGCAGTTGCCTTTTCTTGGATTTTTGGTGTCTCAGTGACGTGGCCATTGGTATTCCAACATAACCTGGCCAACTGCAGTCTATCCCTGGGACAAATCTGCACTCAGTCTGTACTCCAAGAATTAATGTCAGCTCTAACAAGAGACCAAATCAAACATGGACAGGTTCCAGGAAAGCTATTTCCTGTTTCCATATAGTGGACATTATTTACAGCTCCAACATGTAATACACAATTAGAGTAGTAAATCTATTTATTCACTGAAAGAATAATGAGTGCCAAGTAAATAGGAAAACTTATGGGCAAGTATTATATAAGCATTACTTTTGCTTGGAACACTGTTAGATATTAGCAAACATGTTCTAACAAACTGAAAAATGTCCAGAGGATTAAGTGCTAAATCTACATAAAATCCAACTGGTTTTCAGTTCCTTCTGTTTTAATTGTATGGTCCTTTCAAAGGATGGAGCCACAGTGATAGTGGGGTATAGCAGCCTTTTGTTAACACCACATTTGGGTTCTGTGTGTAATTGTTTCCTTTCTTCCTCTTGCCCAGTTTGCAACCTTATTAATTCTTATCTTAGAAAAAAAAATAAATTATGGAATAGTTGAAGTTGGAAGGGACCTTATTGGAGATCATCCAGTCACCTTCAATTAAGCAGGTTGCTCAGGGCCTTGGTCTGAAATAAAATTAAAGGAAATTTAAACTACAAAATTGTAGGAATTGTTCTCTTCCCTTCTCTCCCATCGTTTGGGGGCAGATGCTGAAAACAAGAGATGGTAAATACTGTGAGGTCTACACATATTTCAGTACATGTTATTTCTGGATTTTCCTTTCACTCTAAAAGCAGGGGAAAAGCCATCCTACCCAAGGCTGGTAAAGAGCTTCTCTGCAGAATTCAATTTCCTTTGCCTTTCCAATTTTGTTGGAACTGAATAAACAAATTCAGCTTTATTAAGCTAAATTGTGAACAGAGCTGAACTTTGTCCCGTCTCTGGGTAAGACTGAAACATGTACCAAGGGCTTTCAAACCCACCTCTCTGCACTTACCATCTGTAGGTTTTCCAGTGCGGTTTCCAGGCCGGCTGAGGAAATAAAAATGCACTTAGGGTGCTGAGGAATTATGTTCATTTACTCTCGACTGAAACAAAGAGACGTGGTAAAGTAATTCAGGAGCAGGTCATTGTTGTCCATAAAGCAAAGGTTCGAGTCAAGGGAATCAAGTGTTTCAGATTTTTCCTTGGTGACTGAGAAAGGTAATAATGCCTTTGTTCTTAGCAAGGGCCAGTTTTATTTTATATTCTATTTACATGCTATTTCAGAGAAAAATAAGAAGTCAATAGAATGAAATATTTAAATATCTATCATCCCTTACCTTTCTTAATCCCCCTCTTCCCTTTGAATTGCCATCATATATGTCATATCTCAGAACATCATCAAAAAACCCCCCTATGATTAGGTGTAATAAAGTTGATTTTGCACTGAATAGAACACATTTCATTCATTAAGTATGTTTTTAATCCTTTTCCCTCTGAACATTTCTGACTGTTCTTGCTTAATTTTAACTCTAACAACCAGAGATCCCAAAATGGCTTTTTTTTTACAGTTTAGAGTTACAATTCATTCAAGGAAAATCTGCCTGTTAACCACTGATGTTTCTTTTTATCAGAGTGTGGAAAAAAAAACAAAACCAAAACACACCAGGATAGGCTGAGCTGGAAGAGACCCCCAAGGATCATCCAGCCCAACCCTTAACCCTGCACAGGACCATCCCCAAGAGTCACACCCTGTGACTGAGAGTGTGAGATGAACCATAAGAATCTACTGTGCCACTATAAAAAAGGAGGTGTAAGAAAACACAAGGTGTCTTTGAGAGAAGTTCAAAGTTGAAATAAAAAATGGTATTAATTGGTCTTCATTTGAAAAGAAATAAACCCAAACCACCTCTGATCCGAGTGTTTGGACAGCTTCCCTTTTCTTTTTAGTTAAAAGAAAACAAGCAAATCCCCCTCAATAGGAAAGCAAATTATGTGTTTTGATGGTGAACCTTCACACATGTTTGCTATTTATAATTTTCACAGTTTCCAGAGTTCAGGACTTGCAATCAGCATTTGTGACAAAACCCCCGTTAATTAGCCATTAACTTCCAGTGTAAGGATAATGTACTTCCCCTTTGTAAACTTCTGAAGAAAATCAAAATGCGACTGTGAAATAAGCAACAGAGATTCAAGGCTGCAGCTTTATGTTTTCTCAGTTACAAAAATGAGTGATTCTTAAAAAACTGTGGCAATTATGTTGTGTTCCAAGGTGATTTCAGCAAGAGCACCTCGTGACTGGAGCAGTAATTTATGCTGCCATTGTAAGTACAAATACGCCAAGTGTAGTTAAGGACCACAATTCCAAATTCAACAGAACAACACAATTATGAAAAGCAAATTGCAAGTCTGATTTTATAGATGTCCAGAAAAACTGATCTAACTGAGATTGGCTGAAAGAAAATCACATTAGAGAGGTGAGAAATGGATCAAGGGGAGATCTCAAGAAATCACCACACTGCATGCTTGGCCCAGAATAGGATTTGTACATAAAATGCAGTTAATAAATATTTGTCCCAATTTAATACAAAAAGAAGGACAAGGATCTAACACAAAAAATTTTTCAAGTAGTAAAAAGGCCTAATCAATAAAGTCTGCCACCCTATTGTAGCATGTCATTTTTCATCTATTTAATAATTGAGCTCTGTAATATATCAAAACCAAACTAGAAAAAACAATCTTAAAACAACGAACGTAATGAGAAAAACACTAAAATATTAAAATCCCCCAGATTTTCCTGAGGCTTTGAGCACTGTCTTATCAAAGGGTGAGTAGAATGCCACCTCCAACGACCTGGCATAGCCATTGACATAATTTCCCATTTTATGGATCTAAAGTTGTGGGTTCACCTAAACTTCAATAAAATATCAGCTTCAGTTATGTGTAAATTGTTTGGGTGCAAAGCTAAACTCTTGAGAACTCCACAGGTTGATCTCTACTTAATCTCTGCCTTCTCCACTCCATCCTGTTTCATACACCTAAAAGGTTTAATTGCAGAGATACCGTGTCATTCATTCTATTCACATTGTAATAAGACTGTCAATGCACACTAAAAGTGGTGCCCTCCAAATCAGGAACAGGTACAAAGACAAGGATAAATAACACAAACAATGTGTGTCCCACCATCCAACCCTCCCCATAGCACTGCATTGACTCTTGGATCATGATCTCAGCCTGCTGGTTGGGATCACTGGCAGAGGAGGTGAACCATTTCTGTCCTGCCTGGGGCTTCCTCAGATCCTGGGTACAAGCACTGACCTGCAGATTCACATGTAATCAGTAATTTTGATGATCAGGGATGTTCAATTATATATGATTAGTAAATTGTAAACTGCTGTGGATGTTCATTCTTTCCTTCCCTCCTCCCTCCCTTGCTGTCTTCTTTTGCCCTCCTTCCCCCTTGTTCCTGATAATCTCATTTTAATGAAATAAAAAGCAATTAATTTTCAGCAAATAGTGATATTAGAAACTGTATCTTCTATCAGGTGTTTGGACCAGAAAGCACTTGCAAGTGACTGACTTCCAGGGAAAGGATGACTCTGCAAATTAACACTACACATGCAATATTTTCATCTCCGCTGTTTGCCTGCCACAGAGCAAGCAGAACTACAAGATTATGTTGCAGTAAATTTCCTTTCAATTAAGAAGGAGTGAAGCTCGAGTTCATCTGTAATATTCAAACCTATCACTTGGATCCATAACAAAGAGGACACCAGATCTTGTAAGATGATGTGTCATTATTCAATCAGTAGAAAGATACAGACTCTGTATTCAGAGCTCAATTCTCCACTCATCTCACTCATCTGGACTATCAGCTTCCCAATGAGCAGTGAAGTATGCAGGGAAAAAAATCAAGATATTCCAAGCAAACAAGTTGTGAAATTTCTTCCATGTTAAACACTGAGTGACAACGAGCCTGCCTTGCCCTGCAAATCCAGGGGGATGAAGTTATTGGCCAGTCTGCAGCCTTGGTTTATGTCTTGCTGATTTCAGTCCTTGCAGGTGATTTCCTGAATCCCGTTTGTGTAATTGTGTATCAGGTCTTTGACCTCCTGTTACTTACACATTTATGGTTGGCTGTGTTGCAAAACGCCTGGTGATGTTTGTGTTATTAGCAAAGTTGAAATGTTACAAAATCCAAAATCCAAACATCCCTGGTTATGCTGTTTTGCTGGGTTTTGTTTTGTTTTGTTTTGTTGCTGATTTGTTTGGGTTTTGAGTGGTTAGTTCCATTGTAGTCTGTATGATTCAAGCAAATAACCTGTAAATCTTCAAGGCTGCACATGCGAACAATGATGGCCCAGATTTTGCTTCCATTAGTATTTCCAGAGGTGTGTCATTAACTGGATATTAAATGTGTTAAAATTTACAGCCTACAGTATTCAAGTACAAGTAGAAATCAATTATTGTTTCCTATTAAAGTAGGAGTTATGGACTATTAAGCAATGTCTCAAATGGACCAAGGTTATTACTGGAAAAAATTAATGGAAAACATTCCAACTCAATACGCTCATGAGCTCTCACAGAAAGGCCCTTAATCATCAGTATTTCAAAATGATGTAGCATCACTAATCAATACAGAGGGAAGAGCGACCAGCAGGTCATATCAGACCTGTGTGCAGAGAACACTAATGAAGTTTATGGACAAGTGACATGTGTTCACACCCTTGCAGACAAGCTGCAATAAATGAATTTGCTGCACAATAACGTGCAATTAACTACCAGATCCCTGACTAACTTTAATATTTCCAGTGCACAGCTCAGCTGCTTCTGCCCAATGCACTTCATGGGGGTCGCCAGCCATTGATGGAGCTTTCCGAGGAAAAGCAGAACTTACAAATGGAAATGGTCACTCGGCACATTTTTCAACTCTCAAGGCGGTTCAGATGAAAGCTAATTTAAATGAAATTTACAGTTAAGATTTTCAGACTTGGTAAAAGAAGTATTGCTGATATTCAATTATAATGAATATACTACATTTTATCCACTAAATGCCATTTTTTTTAATAAATAAATTAGTTAGTTCATATAAATATACCAACACTGTAATTATTCTTTCATTTTTAATCCAAATCCCACTTAAGGCAATTGAAAATTTCCCAATGCCTTTGATGGAACAGGATCAGGCTCTTCTGTTTTTAAATTTAGCTTTGCCTGGGAAAGAACATTGGTATCTACTAAACGGTGGGAAAATGAAAAACTTCTGCTTAATTTTAATATATAAAGCCTTTATCTGTGTAAAATATTGCATAATACAGTTCATGTACAGGTCATTGCAGGGAGATAAGAAAAGGCTGAAAATTTCTTACAAAATGTCAACTTGAACTGTGTTCAAAGATCTGTCTGTATCAGAGGTGTTGTTAAAAGATTTTACTCTACTGGTTAAACACTCCTCTTCCATGCCTTCCATCAGTCAGGGGAAGCTGGAAATCAGGAAACCCACATCACCTTTGGCTTCAAAAGGGAACAAACCTGTTGTGTTAGTTCAGTGAGCAAAGCAGAAGGAATTAGAAAAAAGAGATTAAAACTTGCAAGGATGAGGCAGTTCCCTTTTAACCTGTGAACTGCAGCATCCTAACACCGGCAGGAGGAAACTTTGGAAAGACCTGCCTTTAGCCAGCTGAAAATTCCTTGTCCTAAAGCTCCAACTTTTAATTCAGAGGCGGGACAAATGAGGATGCAGAAAGCCTGCCCCCGACACTCTGCCAAAACAGCAGCTACACGGACCCTCAGTGCACTGGCACATCCTTTCTCACTCCTTCTGCCCCCTCTTCCCAGGATTTTCTATCCCAAGGCACTGTAAGGGACTCTCACGTTGCAGATGTGCACTGCAAAGCCACTGCCTCAATTTTGCCAGGTCTGTAATATATTAAAACTAGGTACTCGCATAATTATATGCTTATACACTTGTGTAAGTACATAATTACAGTGTAACTGTCCACTGTTTTAAGAGTTCTCCTCGCTCAAGAGAAAAAGGAGTCAGGAAACCAGATTTTCAGAGCAATTTAAAGAAATTAGGTGTTAACTCCTTCTAATCAAACAAATGGTGCCTGACAGGAGACCTGTGGGATTCTCCAGCCACACACTCCACATCCATACTCATGGGGAGTCCTTCCAACAGCACTAGTCAAGTGCTTTAAAATCATTTTGCCCTTTTAAATGCAAAGATTCTGAGAGGAGAAGGAAACACAGGTGTAGTAATGTTTCATGGTGTAGAAAAATTATAAGTGCACGGGCTGTTTGTTCTACAGGGGTGACAGAGGTGCAGCAAAAGAAGGAAAGTTAAATCCACTTCGCAGTTGAGTAATTTTCAACAAAATAATTCAGTCAATCCTTCTCAGGCCAGACTAGTCCTTACCTTGTGAAGGTCCAGATAAAGCATCAGCCCACCTGTAGAAACCTGGGAAGATAAACTGCAAACATTTCTTCCAAAGCTTTTTGTGAGAGTTGATTTATGGAACAGCTTTAAGCTCACTTAGGCATCCAAGGCAAATGCTTAATGAAAAAAGTGAGAACTTGACTTGCTTTCTCTACCTTACCCCTGCCTTCATTTTTAATTTCAGTAAAAATACCTTGGTATTTGAGAGTTTTTGTCATGCTGGGAAGTTACATGGAGGTGTCTCAACAAAATCAAATGTGGGGAGCGACTTTAATATTTCATAAAAAGTTTGGGTTTTGTGACTGGAATGGATTTGTTCCCTCCGTGTCATTCAATCACTCCCAGAACAGCTGTGATTGCATTTGCTCTATGAAGAGAACTATTGTCATATCAGAAATCATGGAATCACAGGATGGTTTGGGTTGGAAGGGACCTCAAAGCCCATCCAGTACCACCCCCTGCCATGGGCAGGGACACTTTCCCCTAGCCCAGGTTGCTCCAAGCCCTGTCCATGCACAAATCAGTAGCACATTTCTGCACTAAACAGAATAAAATGTACAATATGTGCTAAGGAGTAACACAAATCAAATGTGTAAAACAATCCTTGCATGCTTTTCAGCCCCACTACACTGAGGATCAAACCTTTTCTCCTGGGCTGGCAGTAAATTTCCAGAGCAACACAGTTCAATCTGGCTTTTAAGCTGTCTAAGGCTTTCACTAAGTGTCTTGAGAAGCTGCAACGGTGTGCTCTATTCTTGATAACCTGCTAATTAGGTGCCATCAGCATCTGCCATCCATATAAATCTCACCCTTGCTGGAAGGAGCCAGTGTTTTCACACACCTAAACTCTTATTCAACCTGCCTTCATGCCACTCTTAATGTTTCTGCTGCACATCTCAACAGAGAAACTGGGCAGGCACACGTAGAGTTGTTTTGTGTCAGTTTGGCATAGAGCTACCAGACCTACAAGCTGATTTATTGTGCAAGGAAGCACATGGAGGCAAAGAAGCATGGACAAATAAAGATGGAACATTTTACAGGCTGTTAAAAGGGTGCGTTTACACAGATGAGTGAAGACTGTTGCATGTTCCTCCTGACTTAAGATTCTTATCATATGATAGAAGACTTCCAATCTCTAAGAGGGAATAATGTGAATTTCATTAGAAATGTTCTATTTCAATGCTGAACACTTACCTTGATTTTAAACTCTTGAAATGAGTGTCTGCTGGGGTTTTGTAACAATCACTGGAAGTCATAGATGGGAATGCACAACCCTGACTCCTTAGAAGGAAAAGGCAACTCTTTTTTTATGTGTTTTTATGAGGAATAAAACTGAAGATCACCTGATCTGAAATTGGTTTATTTGTGCCTGCTGAGGATCTGAGTTGTGATTCATAGAATAATTCCCTGGTTAAAAACAGGCAGATTTATCAATCCATACATCCTGACTTACACCGCAATTGCAAAGGTGTAATTTCAACTCTTGAATAAATTAGTCCCTAACCAATGCAGCAACCCCACAGCTTCTTCAGTGCAACTGAAATCTGAATCTGCCCTGCTAACTCTTCTTATAGAATCAGAGTGGATTGAGTTGGAAGCGACCTTAAAGACCACCTCATTGCACCCCCTGCCATGGGCAGGGACACCCTTTGCTGATGTAGAGGTGGTTTCAAGGCAATATGTGCCAACTGTCTTAGGCCACATGAACTTTTTATATTTTATATACCTTATCAAGAGAAGCTGTGGCTGCCCCATCCCTGGAAGTGTCCAAGGCCAGGTTGGACAGGGCTTGGAGCAACCTGGGTTAGTGGAAGGTGTCCCTGCCCATGTCAGGGGGTGGAACCAGGTGGTGTTCGAGGTCCCTTCCAACCCAAACATTCCATGATTCTGTGATTCTATGATTCTAACCAATAAATAATTGCTTTATCTATAACTATTCTGAATTGAGTTGTGTTGAAATGCAGCAATAAAGAGGCAGGAAAATGCAAAACTCATTTAATTTTATGCAAAAACTAAGAAGAATAAAAAGTTGTTCTTTACGTCCCTTCTATGAAGAAAAGTACATTTGCTCCTACAAGCTGTTTCCATGTTTTTATTCTAGCATCAAAAGCTCTGCTCTGTTCAATGCCCAGTCTGGAAGCCTAACCAAAAGCTGCCTCCCTGCAGTATTTCAAAGAGACAACGGCTAATCATTGATAAACAGAAAGCAGGGCTCTTGCTGCTGTGTGATGATGTACAGGGTTCACACTGGCTACTTCAAGAGACAAACTTGAGGGGAAAAAAGCCCCTCTAATGTGTAAAGAAGAACACAAAAAGATGGAACTATCTGGAAGTGTCCAAGGCCAGGCTGGACGGGGCTTGGAGCAACCTGGGCTAGTGGAAGGTGTCCCTGCCCATGGCAGGGGGTGGGATGGGCTGGGCTTGGAGGTCTCTTCCCAACCCAAACCATTCTGTGAATCTCTGATTCTACAAATCACGAGTGTGAAAACACCACTTGGGACTGGATTTTGTATATTTGCCATTAGCCTAAAGAAGAAATATTTCCTTAGGTGTGCACCCAGCTCTTGCATGGCCTGGGGAAGGAGGAACAAAGAGGGGGTGCGACCCATGGAAAAGAGCCAGAGGAGGAGAGAGACACTAAAATCATGTGTACAGGGAAAGAAAGGCTGCCTAAATCCTACTTGTGCCATGCAAGGATAGAGCATCTCTGAGAAGTACCTCAGAGACAAGCATTTCTCCAGCCCAAGGCACTCAGTTTAAGGCACAACACAACCAAAAATGTATTATTCACAGCATAAAATCTCTTAGAATTGACTTTCATGAAGCTGATTATCTCCACTGAATTTTAAATTATCCTTAAAAATTTCCTGCCTAATTTATCCTTTTCATCTTTGGATTCCCAGGTTGGAAAGAAGCTGCATCTCTCCATGAGCCTGAACAAAAAGAAATGTAAAAAAAAAAATGTAGCCTATATTTTTAGATATCATTGGAATTTTGTTTCATCTTAATTAGTTATGAAAATCAGTGTATTATAAGTTCTTGTTCTACAGGAAACAGATTTCTGGGAAAAATTGCTGTGGTGGGCCCCTGAGAAGGAGGGATTTCCTTTTTATATTTTTTTTTAATGGTTAAACCAAAATATATCACTGAAATGGACACCTGCAGCTAAATATGAAATATTAATTCAACACAGTAATAAATACAATAACATCATTCTCAGTGGCCCTAATTAGAAATAAACCTCCACAATCTTCTAACACCACTTCATGTGCTTCACTAATGTGATTCATTTGAAAAGCAGTCTATTTTCATAAAAAGCAGCCGAAGCAATTAACTGGTCTCTATTTACCCACTTCTGAAGCAAAAAAAAAAAAAAAAGTAAAAATAAAAATACACCCAGCATAGAATATAGAACCTCTTTTATTTATTCATTTTAAATTAACATGGAAGACACAGTAATCACAGAATTCATGGGAACAGAAGGAAACAAAAGGCAAACCTGCTGACTGGTCTCTGTGTTAAAGGGAGCTCAGCTTAATTTTGTGTTTACTGTTCCCGTGATGCTGCAGGTAAATCACAGCCACCACCACCCTGCAGTGGCCTGGAACAGGCAGGGCTGTTCCCAGAAAAAGAACATCACTCCACATTGCTCCTTCCTAATGGCCCTAAAATGACTCTTCTTGCCCTTGCCCCATCCTCCCGTGCTCCCTGCTCTGACAAACAGGGCTTAAAGGCAGTTGGCAGGAAATGTTAGTCCTGTTTTTAACCCACGACTCCAAAAATTTCCAAGTTAACATCTCCTTGTGTTGATCCAGGGACTAAAATGATGGAAAACTGAGACATGAATCATTACGGAACAAGTGGAGCTGCATCAAGGCAAAAGAAAGTCCTCTTACAAGATGTGCTTTTAATGGGACTTCTGGAAGTGTGTTTAGTGGGGTTTTTTAGTTGTAATATATTACTTAAAACAATATTATGATATTATATTACTTAAGACAAAACCAGCAAATGATTTAGGCAAAGTCAATTCGGATTAAACAGCAGTTAAGTTTAATTGGTTTTACTCTCCTCTAGATGTAGATACATAGAATAAAATCCAGGGGGCATCCATGAAATCCCATTGCTTATGCAGAAATCTCTGTCAGCTTCCAGAGGCAAAAGTCTTTGGGGACACTGCAGTTTCTGCCTTCAGACACGTGATGGTTCAGTAGAATCCTAAAAAGTCCTAAAAGGAGAACACCCCTGCAGTCTGTTCACAAATATTATTGCATCCCCCCTGCTCACTTCTAGGGCTTTGAAGACTTTCTTTTCCACTGGAAATACCTCTACTCTAAACAAAATATAGGGTTTTGGAATATTTTTCTCCAACAGGCAGTATTTGAGTGGTAGATTCTGCAGACTAATTGCAGGAAATTTGGGTGTCTGCTTGTCATCGCTGCTTCACAGTGAAGAAATGAAATCAGGAGTTATGGACATGTGAAAACAGAAGTGCCAAGAAATAAAGCAAATGATCCCTCGCTGAGCTTTCTGGAATGCTACCAGGAAGGAATTGGTGACCAGGCAAGCCACACAGGCATCCATGGTATTAAAGTTATAGAATGGCACAAGGAAAAACTGCTCTGGTTACACATTTTAACTCAAATCAGGATCAAACTTGTTTATTGATTTCTTTTTGAAAGAAACACCTAATGAAAAGGCAATCCCAGAGCTATACATTTATGATCAATATCAGCAATCTGACATCTAAATGGCATTACTACACACTCAACAGCTGTTAATAACACCCTATAAATTTCTAAAAGCCCTTTTATTATCTCTTTTTTTTCCCCCCAAAGTTCAGAGTATGATCTCAGCCAGCCCGTCACTCACATACTCACTCAGATCCACCCCCATGTGCCATCACACACCCCCTCAGGTGGCTCGGAGCCTTCCCCTTCCCACACCCCCTCCGTGGGAGCTCCTGCTGCTCCACACACCCCCTGCCCCACGTGCTGGTGCCAAACACCATGGAGAGGTCCAGCCCCACAGCCAAGGGGGTGCCCCCAGTGCCCCCCCCCCGCCC
>JAWWEU010000005.1:26410791-26469715 GCA_035583155.1 Acropternis orthonyx | reverse complement strand
CAGATAAAGCAGAGAGCTTCAAACAACCCCCCCCCCCCGTGCTTCCATCCCACATGGTCTGGCAGGGAGGGTGGTTTGTTGTCTGTGAGACAGAAACGTTGGCCTGGGAGGGTTGCTGGTGACTTCTGGGGGTGTCAAAGCCAGGATTACTGCCGTCTGTTACCTTCTTCTCAATCCCAAATATCTGCCTGCATCATGTATTTCCCATCCTTAATTTTGTACCTTTTCAAGCTGACTCCTTCTTTCACCCAAAGTCTCTTGGTCATGCTCTGGATATAGTTTAATTTGGCTGATCAGCATCTTAAGGAGACTTTCACAGAATTATCTCACTCACCAGCCTTTAACCAGAATTTCTCTCCCCTGTCAAGCTGAGAAAGGGGGGATGATAAAGCAGCTTGGTGGGCACTGGAAATCTAGCCAAGATCAGTCCAACCCAGGAGGCCACACAGATTCCCAAAAACTGGAAAATAGAGACATAAGGAAAGAGTAGGGACTTTATTCACAACGTTTTTAACTTTACATAAACGGACAACAACATCTTTCAAACTGTTGCTCACCTGAAAGATGAGAGTTTGGAGTTCTTGCCCTTCACTTTACCCACGTGGTGTATCTTGTTGCTTCTCACACCTTCTTACAGCCCTAAAGTCAAATATGATGTGCCAGGTGGGTTGCACAACCATGGTGTACCCTGGCATTATTTCTGCCTTGTACCATGGCATGACTTTAAGATACGCCACATTGGCCCATTTTCATTCATCTGACATTCTGCTTTACTGATGCAGGACTGGTTTGCTGCCTTTTATGAGTCCTGCTTTTCTTTCATGTCTCCCACGTCAACACTGAATCCCTGAAATTTCGAAATAATTCTTCTTTAGGTGTATGAACCTGACATTTTCCAAGATCAGTCTCACTGTTAGTCTTTTCTGGTTCGCAGCCTTGCTGTGCCCCTTTGCATTCCAATTCCTTGCCCTTAGTTCTGCTCTGCATGTGAGTGAGTGATCAAGGACCACAGTGTTCACTTACCAGAGAGATGGAACAGTCTAGAGGTACAGGTGGCACCTTCATCAAGCTTCTCCACAGCCTTCCCAAAATCTCTTTGGAGTTAATCCTACCAGTTGCGCTGCTGGGTCTTGAAAACAGCAAACTCAATGTAGTTCTTTATCAACAATTTTGTTTTTTCTTGTGGTATGTAGCGGACACATAGGAAGTTTTCATGTGTTCAGCAAAACATATATCTGCTTTTCAGTTACAAAATCCATTAATTTGCTAGTGAAAAGAGAAGTTCTTACAGGTAGGCTCTTGTGCCTGTGCCAGGCTCTTAAATCAATCCTATCTTGTGACAGAGGCGATGCAAAATTGACATAATTTCTCACTGTTAACGGAACTGTAAAGCTTATTTTTCACTGAGGAAAAGGGAATAGGACTATTATCTGTGAGTTCAGCCAGCAATACTAAGCAGGCTGTCTTCTGAAAATGAAAAGGCACCAAGAGAAAAGGAACTCACCTCACTGGGTGATTACTGTAGGGTGTGCAGGCAAACACTTCATCTGCCAGCAAGGCTGGGATTTTGTGATTGTGCCCTGAGAAGAGACTCAAGCAAGATCGTGGGTGAGATGGCAGCAGGTGTAGGAATTACCATGAATAAAACAGAACCAGCAGCAATGGAGAAGCTGAACAGCTGTGCTTAGGTACTTAATGTTGTTATTCTCACACTGCAAGATTAATTCCATGGGCATCTCATTGAAATCATTTCAGCTGACTGGGTGGGTTTTCCCCTCGACTTGCCTGATAACTGATTTTCCTTGTTAGAGATGTATTTTGAGTTTATCATTGTACTTTTAGGATAATGGCTTAGTACAGACTTTAGAAAAATCAGCAAGAGTTGCTCAAGAGAAAAAAATATTAAGTTATATTCCTTTTCCTTTGGAGGGGCTGGAAGTACTGTAGTAGAATCTAATCTTTCAAATTTGCTGTGTGACTGTACTGCACATTTCTCCTTTTTTTTCCCTGTACTTCCCATTGCCTCTTGTTCTTAGATGCCTTCAGAGAAGACTATAAAGGACCTTTGTTGGGTTAAGTCTGTTTCTCATCTAAACATCTGGTATAAAACTAACCTCTCTGAAGGAGAGCCTGCTAGTAATGTGGTCTTTCCATATCTGTTAGTGGGCACATCCAGAGAACCACAGAATCTCCTGACTTGGAAGGGACCCACAAGGCCCATGGAGTCCCAGCTCCTGGCCCTGCACAGGACCACTGTGAAACCCTGGTCAGCAAACTGGATGCCAAGAGAAGCAAAGGAGAATCCACATGTGTGGGGTCAGTTCCTACCAAAGGCAAATCCAACCAGTGGGCTGCACTTTGTTAGGAACTGAAAACTGGAGTGAAGTGTTTTGGTAGCAACACAGATGCTGGTGCTTCATCACGAGTCCCTTTTACCCAGGGGTGAGAGAGAGAGTGGGATTTTTGTGAGCAGCAGCAGATGGCACTTCTGCCTGTTTGAAAGCAGTCATACTAACAGATGCAGCTGAGGAAAATTGTGTGGACTTCATTATTTTTTTTTTTTTTTTTTGGTTGTGTATAAATTTGGAGAGCATTGTCAGCTGATTTTTTCCTACTGTGAGAAAAAATAATTACTATTATTGGTTATTTCCAGCTATAAGGTGGTCCCTTTGCTCAATTCTGATACTACAAAAAGAGCTGCTGGGAAGGGCAAGCAATTCTAAATTTGTTTAAGGAATGTCTTAAGTTGCTGTGCTGTGTCAAGGAGACCTGAACAAGACACACACATTTCCTCCTTTGGTCCTCTGCCTGACAGTCCAAATTTAGCATTTATCAAGGTTTTCACCAGTAAATATTGTGTCAAAATGTATTAATCCAACATCTTCTGTACCTGAAGGGAGCCTATAAGTGAGAGGGAGAGAGACTATTTACAAGAGCTTGTAGTGACAGGACAAGGGGGAACAGCTTCCCCCTGCCAGAGGGCAGGTTTAGGTGGGATATTGGGAAGGAATTCCTGGCTGGGAGGGTGGGCAGGCCCTGGCACAGGGTGCCCCGAGAAGCTGTGGCTGCCCCATCCCTGGGAGTGTCCAAGGCCAGGTTGGACGGGGCTTGGAGCAATCTGGGCTAGTGGAAGGTCTCCCTGCCCATGGCAGGGGATGGGATGAGATGGGATTTAAGGTCCGTTCCCACCCAAACCATCCTACGATTCTATGATCTCATTATATTTAAGGCTGAGCTTTGACTACAGGTATTCCAGAAATGTCTTTTTTTAGAGAGGAATTCAGGAAGATGGTCCACAGTTCTGAAAATTTTCATGTAAAATGGTTCAAGGGTCTTAACTGCAAAGAGGTCCATAAAAGGCTGAAAATAGAAAATGTTATGAAATCTCATGCATTTTCTCCTCTGAGGAAAAAAAAATCAAGACAAAATTTTAATTTCAGATTGGGAGAAGCATTTTCAATCCAAATTTCAGCTCGCATTAGAATTATTGTTGCTGTTTTTATTTTCATCAGCCATCTGCCATGTACGTAGTCCAAGTACAAAGATACACTGCCCTAAGACTCGTGCAGGGAATGTGCTGAGGCTCTGAGACTCAGTTGTTCCTTTTTTCCTGTCTTGCTTAATTAAGTAAGCAAAGTACTGACAGCTTATTAATACATGACTAAAAGCTCCTTATTTCCTTATAGCTTATTGCACGGGACAGCAAATGCCGTGCCCGGATAGAGCAGGTCAGGCTGTGTAATGTATGTCTGCAGGTACTTCAGAGAGGCAGAGCCACCAGACAGCTCTCCCAGGGATATAAACAAGCATTTTATGTGCCGTTAGTCTCCTTGACTTTATTCTCACTTTCTCCAAAAGAAACAGATTTTGATAACGTACCTGTCCTGACTTATAGCCCATTATACAGAGGAACCTGAGAAATAAATTTGCAGGCATTCACACATCCCTCAAACCACCCAGCTCTGAGATACTTCACTCAGCGTTACCTTCCCTGCAGAATCCATTAATTGACAAGTCTGCTGAGGGCAAAAGCACACGAGAAATCTAAGGTGTACAGGCTGAAAGCAAGAGGGAGGGCTGAGGGTCTTCAGTGTCATGGTCAAGACAATGGACCAGGCTCTGCTTCGGGGGGCCCAGCCATGGCATGAGAGGGACAGGCAGGATCTGACACCCAGCAAGTTCCACCTGCACAGGAGGGAGAACTTGGCTGGGCACTGACCCAGCTCTGAGCAGAGAGCAGAGAGGGGGGGAGTCTCCTCCCTGGGGATATTCCAGACCCCTCTGGACACAATCCATGTGCTCTGGGATGGCCCTGCTGGAGCAGGAGGTGGAATCAGGTGACACACTGTGGTCCCTCCCAGATTCACCTGTTCTGTGGCAGCACAGGCCATCAGACCTGCCAGCACACGGCTCTGCATCATGGGCTGCCCAAACACCAGAGCTGGCAGTTTGGAGGACCATAGTCATGTGAAGGACCGTGTGGTACCTCAACTTACTATCGACCACCTCACCATTGAGCTGAGCCTGAAATGTCCACTTTTTCACCCTTTCAAGTGAGGCAGACTGTTTTAAACAGTAGTAAGAAGAGCAATAATCCCTGTACCAGCAGCAGTTTGTAGTGGCAGTATCAGAGAACCATAGAATATTGCGAGTCGGAAGGGACCCACAAAGACCATCCAGTCCAACACTCAGCCCTGCACAGGACCATCCCCGAGTCCCACCCTGTGCCCCAGAGGATTATCCAAACCCTCCTGGAGCTCTGGCAGCCTCGGGGCCGTGCCCACTGCCCTGGGGAGCCTGCTCAGTGCCCACCACCCTCTGGGGGAAGGACCTTGTCCTGAGATCCCACCTGACCCTGCCCTGGCACAGCTCCAGCCATTCCCTGGGTGCTGTCAGTGGTCCC
Organism: Acropternis orthonyx; assembly: GCA_035583155.1. NCBI lineage: Eukaryota > Metazoa > Chordata > Aves > Passeriformes > Rhinocryptidae > Acropternis > Acropternis orthonyx. Next base: position 26,464,812 of record JAWWEU010000005.1, on the reverse strand, counting down.
CACAGAGCAGAGATCAGTGCCTGCCCCTCCTCTGCCCCTCCCCAGGAAAGCTGGACCTGCAGTGAGGTCTCCCCTCAGTCTCCTCTTCTCCAGTTGAACACCCCAAGTGCCCTCAGTGCCCTCACACACCTCTCCTCCAGACCCTTCCCTGTCCTTACAGTTACCTTAACTCTTCAGTAAAAGAAAATCAGGAAATTGAGTTCCACAGAAAAACAAAGATTTTTTGTTTGAAATGTTCACATGAGAAAAAAGACCTTTACTCCACACAGAAATCTGAGAATCATAGAAATCTGAGAATTTATATAAACCCTCAGCAGAGAGGACCTAATAGATAACCTAATAAATGAAAGAGAAAACAGAAGTAAAAGTTCTCACAAATGAGAAGCATAAAAGCTTTAGAAAGAACTTAAAAAGACATAATATCTATTTCCTTGCAGCCACTTTTATCTGTAACAGAAACAAATCACAGCTCACATAATTTGGCTAAGAAATTCCATTATTAAGCATTCTTTCTTTTTTGTTTTTTCCCTTCCATACAAGTTCTAGACCAGAAAACTGTGAAGCATTCTTCATGGCTCTCTTGTATTTGTTTACTTATGCCAGTGACTGTTTAAGTCTTCTCAGGGGAGTGAAAAAAAAAAAAAGAGTATCTTGTTCTTTTTCAATGTGTCAACAAACCCACAAAACTGGTACATCTGTCCTTTTATATCCTTTTTTGGTCGAAGAAAACTAATGGAGTTTCACAGCCTGCAGAGCAAATAGAAGATATTGGAACCCAGCCTTAAAGCTGACATTTATTGCCAGCATTTCCAGGCCTATCAGTATATAATTTGATGTGGCTGCATTTGAATACAGTTCATGTTTAATTAGGTTACCAGTTCCACTGGCAGGGTTTAATACTGCCCTTTTAGGACTATTTTTTTTTGGCTACAGTGTGTGTGCAAATCATCACCTGGAGTATCAATTCCATCCTCTCCTTCAGTTCTGCTGCTCTACAAAACTGATGATATGATGATGTATTTGAAAAGACAAAGAAAGCAGTAGCTATGGTTTTATCCAGATGCAACATATACTGTCTGTCTGATATGCTGAGAGTAATTGAACATCTCACCATTTCTGAATCAGTCCCAGCTTTCTCCTGGTCTTCTACAGATGCTAGATATTCCACTAAAATTTTAAGATTTAAAATGACAGAGAAATACATCTCTAGCTGCAACTGTGTTTCCTTGCAAACCTTGCAGATAACAAAGAAGTTAAAAAATGAGTCACTATGATCTACTACACAGAATTCTTATATACTCCTTAGTTAAACTGCAAAAAAATCAGAAAGAATTAAGTATTGTCGGGTCATCTGGGAATCCAACTATTAATCTGGTCCTGCTCTTGAATTAATTTCTGTTGTTGATTGGGACGATTACGTTTTCCTTTCTAGGTTTAAAAATATAGGTCCTACAAGGATGTAAAAGCAAAACCTTCTGGATAGTTTTCACAAAGATTAGAGGTGTATTTGTTTCCCCCCCATTTTAACTGTGCTTTTAAACTCAGGAAAGCAAGCAGAACAAGACACAGAAGTTCAGATTGTTAAATTTTCTGAATAAAATTATTGTTTGATAGTTATTAAAATACCACAAAAACACCACACTGCAAACCACAGCAACACACAGACCGCTTTGGGGTCAGAGTGCCTTCCCTCGGAGTTAGCAGTGCTGAGGAAAGTTAACCTGAGACATCTTAAGCAAGTTCAGTCCCAAACTTTTTGGCTTCACTGAAGCTATGCCTGCAAGGAGTTAATTACATTTTCTGCTGGAGCATCCCCAAACCTTTCCTGAATTTTTCATTTTTAAGGAGTTGGAAGAGATTTTTTTTCCCTTCATCAATGGCACAAACCCATTAAAATATGATCCACTAATGTTTTACAGTAGGTTAATTGAAGGGATCCTAAGGGTTCAAAATCGGACATTTATTCTCATCTTCACCCCTTCTTATCCTCTGTTTTTCATTGCTTGAGAAAAGAAATGCCTAAAAATGAAACTGCCTATTTAAAGCCAAGCCCACAGAATGGCAGGAGATTCCCTTTCATTTAATCCATAAATTCAAGCCCAAATCAAAGCTAGTGTTGCCATAGCCCTGGAAATACACTGTTTAATTGGTCAAATTCTGTTATTGAGTAAGCCCAAGCATCCTTCCTGACTAACCCACACAACATACAATTACCCAAACGCAACAAAGAGGACATTTCTCTTGGCTTTTCCAGTTTTCCCAGTGCCAAACCTTACATCCTGGTGGGATGTTGTTGCCAAGGAAAGCAGCACTGCTGTGTCTCCTGGACCTGTGAATGCTGCAGTCTCCAGGCTGACAGAGGCAGGAGACAGTGAGAATTTCCAGCCTTTCCAAAGCTCTGCAGCCTTCCAGCCTGACACACAGAAAATACAACCCTCCTCCTGACTGCTGAGAGGGACTACAGATGATACCGTCAGAGGAAGATTTCCCCAGTCTGAATGTTTGTTTGGCAGTGGTCTCAACAGCTTTGGCAGGGAAACATTATTTGCTATTGATTTAGGTAGAAACATAATTTCACCTTTAAAGTGAGGAGGAATTTTGTATGAGGAGTTTAATAACTGAGGGCCCTAATTCTGAGCAGTGAGTAGTGCAAATCTTCAGTCTACATATCTGTGTCTCTGTCTCACCCTATTAGCACACAGTAACATCTATTGATACATAAATAGATCTCGCCTATTAAAAGACTTCTTTATGGTCCTATGGCATACATTTCATTTTTGTAGCAGATGGTGCTTCATCTTACTGATGCTGAGCACATTTGTTTTCTAGAGGAAAGTGCAACACTATTGACATAAGAACAAATTTAATATGTAAAAATAAAACCAATCCCTGCATTTGGCACAGGGACGTTAAAGTTCCAGGAGACCTGGCTTTGTCTGTCAAGGTGCAACCTGAGATGCACTTTTTTTTCCACAGTTTAATTGCCTAAAATATTTAATCATGGCTTTCATCTTAAAATCTCAACTTTTCTTTCCCCCACAGTGCCTTTGCCAGGCAAGCTGTCAGAGATCATCACACATAAACACTATGGGAGTTCCACCTTTTCTTTTAGATCTTCCCCCCACCCCATTAAATGGTGTATTTATTCTATAAATCTAACAAAAGATCAGGCTTTTCTTTTTCCAATTGCATGGGTAGTATTTCAAGTGGACATGAGGCTTCCCACTGCTGTAGCTGTAAAGCTCTGCTTGGTCCATGCCTACATTTAGGTATTTCAAACTCACATACAACTGAAAGCTATAAATCAAAACTTCACAAAAGCCAGAAGATAACAATTTACATGTAAGATGTCAGGACAAGCCCAGAGAGTACCACTTTACTTGTATAGAGTGAAGACAGGTGACAGCACTCCCTGGTGCCAGGGACCAGTTGGTGTAGATGAAACATCTCCCAACTTCTGCTGGATGGAGGTTGTGTTTTCAGGGTGGGGTTCTATCCTGGGACTCAAGACAAGCTCAGGGAGGGAGGACCCATGAGGTGCAATAGGGCCAAGTGCTGGAGCTGCACCTGGGTCGGGACAAACCCTGGGATCAGTCCAGGCTGGGGATGAGCAGATGGATCAGCCTTTGGAGAAGGACTTTGGTGGTGCTGGTGGGGGAGAGGCTGGACATGGCCTAGTCCTGAATACGCCGTGCCCTGGGCTGGTCCCACAGCGTGGGCAGCAGGGCAGGGGGGGATTCTGCCCCTCTGCCCCCACAGGTGAGACCCCCCTGCAGAGCTGCCCCCAGCCCTGGGGGCAGCACAGGAAGGACATGGAGGTGCCGGAGAGTCCAGAGGAGGCACCAGGATGGTCAGAGGATGGAGCAGCTCTGCTGGGAGGGAAACCTGAGAGAGCTGGGATTGTCCAGCCTGGAGAAGAGAAGCTTTGGGCTTACCTTATTAAAGAGGGTTTATAAGAAAGATGGGGACAGACTTTTTAGTAGGACCTGTTGTGAGAGGACAAGGGGGGATGGTTTTAAACTAAAGGAGGGTAGATTCAAACCAGGTATCAGGAAGATATTTTTTACAATTATTGGTGGTGAGGCCCTGGCACAGGTTGGGCAGAGAAGCTGTGGCTGCCCCATCGCTGGGGGTGTCCAAGGCCAGGCTGGACAGGGTTTGGAGCAACCTGGGCTGGTGGGAGGTGTCCCTGTCATGGCATGGAGGGGATGAGATGAACTTCTAACCCCAAATAGTCTGTGATTCTGTGAGTCCAAATGGCAGCTGTTATGTAAAGAAAAGGGAAAGTGCTGCCCTTCTGCTTCTCCCACCCTGTCCAGAACCATCTTTACCATCTCTGCAATATCTGCAAGCAGCTCTGCCACGCTGTGAACCAGCATTGCCCAGACAAACTGTGTCAGAGGAAAACAGTACACTACCGTTGCTTTCTCTCAAAGTGTTTATTATTGCTAAGAACAGGAAAGTTTTATTCCATCTTTTCTTCTTAACCCCTGTTCTGCTAGTTGCTGATCTTGGATTAGGCATTGTAAGATATGAGAAGAAAACTAAGAAAGTACTTAATTTGGGAAATAATTCTTCTTAAAAGGGAGGGCAGACTTCTGCCTCTTTCCCTCTCAGAGTCTCTAATGCCTCTGAGCCCTCTTTAAAAAACAAACAAAAAACCAAAAAACAATAAATGAAACCCCCTAAACAAACAAACAACAAATGAAACCCACTAAACAAACAAACACCCACATTTTTTTTTCCCATCAAGATGGTCTGGTTATGTGCAGCAGCATCTAGAGAAAAGTAGTGTCTATATAATTAAGATGCTCTGCTTTGGGACTATCTCTGTGCCATAAATCTTTGTATGGAGGTTTCAGAAGAAGTCTCCTTTTTTTAGCCCATCTTATAAAGTCCAGCCATTCTTCCCCATCACCTTCAATAATTTTTACTGCAAGATTATGTTTTGAAGCAGGTCCTCAAATTTTTGTTAGGGATGGGGTTTACTGTTGAACTGCAGATTATATCATGTGTATGCTCTGCATCACCAAGGCTAAATCCAACCCATTCCAGAGCGGACTTTTTGAATCTGTTAGCATGGATAGGTTATCTGGAAGATGTGCACATACATTTATTTACTTTCCTAAAGTTCTTTCATGGCTCAACCTGGCTATGATCAGTAGCTCAGTGCTCCTTTGATTGATGCGCAACCTTTTTTACTCTCCAGCATGAAACAGCTATTCATCCATGTCCTAATTCCATCCAAATTACTTCAGGCTACTAATCTCTACCATCATTTAAACTCTAAGATCTTTGTTTTTCAATTAGCTGTTATTGTATTTAAATGCCCTGCTCTGGCATCTCTCTTTGCTTTTTAGGGTATTTTGGATACCAGCTTTTTCTCCAAGGTTTCAGCTTCCTTTGTGCATACTGAAAGTCTGGTTTTTCTTTCCTTTGTTTCCAATGTTAACCTAAATTCCTTTTCTGGATCTTTTTCAGCTTCATATAGTCTTTATATAATATCCTTGGAAAAAGAAAACCACCTCAGAGTATTGCAAATGAGGCTTTGCTCTTGCTCTATATGTGAGCGTTTAACTTTTGATTTATGTATCTCACTTCTAGAGACATAATATATGCCAAGATGTTGTTTACCTTCTTGCTGCTCCCAGACATTGTGCAGATGGCTAATGCATTATCCTTAATCACTCTCAGGTCCTCTTACTACTCGGATTGTAGATTACTATTTTTATTTGTGCTGTAAAATTTGCATCATGTGGTTCTGCTCTCCATCTCCGCTTTTCCTTACAGGAGGGATAATCGCATCCTATCGAATCACACCGGAATTTAGGGCCGTGGCAGGGGGATGTGTAGCAGGACAGTTGTTTCCTTAGGACTGCAAGAGAAAATTGCAAATGCTGTTTCTGCACTTTATACTCTCTGCCACTGCCCTCCTCTCTGATTTTCATTCAGGGGAACACAATGAGTCACTCCAGCTGATGCCCTGGAGATCAAGTGGCTGGAGATGTTTGGGAATGTATTCTATATCTGGGAATATAAAATATTGATATTTTATAGCTAATAAAAGGCCTCATTAGGCCAAGTAGTGCCAGAGGCCGGGAGTCCACGGTATTATTTACAAGCCCAAAAACGAGTTGAGAGGGTTTGCTGGATAAAGCAGCTCTGCTGGAGTGCCTGTTCTTGTGCTCGGGAGAGCCCTGTGTGTCCTGGGTGCTCTAATGTTCCATTTCTGTACACACCATATCTTTGTTCCCTCCTCACAGCACGTTTCCTTACCTAGAAGGGTATCAACCATTGAAGTAACACTCAGTACAAGCTGAACTCTGCACCTGAGCTCCCTCAATCCCGTGTTTAAGAGCCCTGGGAGCAGCCAAGGCAGAATTGAGTGCTTGTTATTTGTGTGCCTAAAACAATTCCAGTTCCCAAACCCATTTGCTTGTCCGTGTGGTTTCTGTCCCTCCAGCCGAGGGGATAGTCAGGAAGCAAGAGCAGCTCAAGCACAAAAAAATATAATGAAAATAAGTGAATCTTCCTGTTTAAGTGGCATTTTGCTAATTTGCACCAAAAGCACCACCATCACCAGAAGAAATCTTCACTTTCATGGGAAAAAAACAAACCATTTAGGAACAGGATGTGAATTGGCTGAGCCGTTAGGTCACAAAAAGTGTTTTGTTTGCAAAACAGCCCTTCAGAACCTCATTACTCCAAACGAGCTCCGCCTGCACTTCATTATCACAGCTCTTTTTTGTTTGTTAAAGTGTAGGAAAATTTCACCTTCTGTACCATCAAGTCTGTGAAACTCCAGGCAGTGGTGTTAGATAGGCAAATTTAAATTAAGGTTTAGCTTGGTGGGTGCAACATGTAATCAGAGTGAAAGAGCTGTACGTGAAATACTGCATCATTATAAGTAATAAGGTCAGAGGCACACTGGCTGCCGAGTGTGTCCTGACCTTCCTCAGCTCTTGGGCTGCAGAGACTTTTTATAAGCACAATGTATTATTCAAGGTTTTGCCAGGAAACAAAAGTACTTTGACTCTTCTGTTTCATGAGAAACTGATTAATTTCCTTTGATTCCTTAGATAAAACCAAGGATGGTGAGCGGGGACACTGATGATAAAGGCAGGAACCCCAAGGAGTGAGTGTGACTCCTTCTTTGAGCAATTCATTGTCATCCTGGAAATTTTGAAACAGCCAAATTGATACTTTGAATTTCAACAAACAGTTCATTAAGAAGAACCATCAACTTTCCTCTCATCCCACCTCATTTTCCAAACACTTGTGGAGATGCTTAAGAGGTTGTGAGATGCTGAAAGCATTTTCATTTATGCTCTGTCCGGCCATTATGTGTTTTCCAACCAGCTTGTCTTCCAACCAGCTACCCAAACCCACAGGACTGTTTTAATGCAGCACCTGGAGAATATTCTTGTCTTTCAATTTTCCTCCTGTTTCCTCCCCCCTTGGGATGTTTGTCCCTTGCCTGTTGCAGTGTTTTGGTCCTAAAAGGTGACTGTATCTAATAAGGTTCAGAGCAGCACTTACATGCTCCAAGACTGAAATACTGCTCCTTCAGGAAAGTCTTTCAGTGCATTGTCATGTTTTCTTTTGAATTTTCAAGAAAAGCCCTGTGATATTTTTGATGTAATTTCATACAGCCCCGGTGACTCTCCAGCTACCAAACAATCATTTATTCTCTGACCATGAAGTGACACAGGATCCCCCTCCAAGATCTTTCACTGTGGAAGTTTAGTCAGAGCCAGTACATTCCCACGAAGACCATTTAGCCTTGGGTAAATAAACATTTTCTAGCAGCCAGCATCACCACACTGACAAAGGATTCATTGCCGTGCAGCTCAGCTGGAATGCAATCACATCCAAAGGGCTGTGTAGGCAAGGAGAGAGCCCATGTGCAGGCACTGGCTGCTTGGTTTAATAACTGCTCTTGATTATTAGCAAGACTATTTGAATAGTTTTCCTTAAACCCACACTCATACCCAATTTTTAGAATCTTCCAATGCAGAAAAAATGAAATTTTTGTTCATCCAAATGCAGTTTTCCCTGTACTTCACTAATAAGATTTTTACCCTGGTCTGTCTGAATCACTTATGTTATATATGCAAAAATTCATTAATACAGGTCAGATTTAAACCTGCCAATCAATGCAAATTATATCAAATAATATATGGTGGTTTATATATTTGGATTATTGCGACCACCAAATGAAAAAATATTCTACTTCAAAGCAGAGAGGACCCACAGCGTAGAATAATAGAAAAAGAGCCAAAGGGTTTATTAAATTTGACACCTAATCTTTCCATCAAGCTTATAAAAATGAGACTGTTCTGCAGCAGTGACCTAGAGCATTACAGAAGCACTACTGCAAGATGTAGTGTCCTCAGCCACTGCTGTAAAAATGCTATTTTAATGTAAATGCTGAGCAGTGAGTTCTTATTTATTCTGCCATACAACCACGTGGCTGTCACAGACCGTGCTGAAAAGCTCTTGCACTGTGAGTGTGAAGCATTGTCATAACTCTGGGAAAGATGGCTAAAATTATAATTAGAGGGCACTTCTCCTAAAAGCAAGAGGCCAGTCCTGTGGTGTCGAGCATTGTGTTACCAATTCAGCATCGTACAACCCTCCAACAGACCAAGCTCAGTAGCCCCCAGCAGTGGCTCAGTGGTTCAATGGCTATTGATGCTTTAAATGAACATTATATAGATTTTATACAGCTTTTTTAACACTTTTGACATAGCTTTCTAATGCCTTTGGCCTGCTAGTACCTCTGTACAAGACTCCTGAAATATTGTTTAATATTTCTGGTCAAGGATTTCAATAGCTAGAGGTTTTTTGTCTGTAGAAAATGTACCTAGAAGAACATAACAGGCACATTCTTTCATACACCCCAGTCCAAACTCCCCAAAGAAGACCCAGAAACTTTGAAATTTTCCCAAGCAGAACAGAGGACCACAATGAAGACGAAGGTGGAGAGGAAGGGGTGGCCTTTTTGAGACTGCCCCAAATTTGGGGGGCGTGCCTGAGGGAGGTCCAAGGAAACAGCCAATTTTGGGCTGGGTGTAACCATGATGTAATGGTGAGACTGTTATAAAATGGTAAAACCTGTGCTGTGGGTGTGAGCAATACACAATATGAATACTGTGCACCCAAGGCCTTAATTTAAGATCTGCTCTTTACCTTTCTGTACTAAAATTACCCAGAGAATTATTTCTCTGTTTTTAGCCAACACTTTGCCGAGTACAAGGCAAGCAAATCACATCTGCAAAGTTTCTAGAAATATGTTAACACCGGGGATGTGGGAGACTGCTGGGCTATGGCCAGCTTTGGCTTTGAGAGGATGCTGCTGCTGGCCTGGGAAAGCAGTAGGAAACACCACCTGTGTCCTTGGGCCAGCCCTGGGAAAGCTGAAGAATCAGAAAAACAACTGTGGAAAACAAGAGTATGTTTTGGGACTTGCCAGCATGAGGAGGGATGCCGCCTACCTCTCAGAAGACGGTTTGGGACTGACGGACAAGTGTGCTTGGCAAATGACATGTAGTTTGTGTGTGTGCGTGCAGTAGAAAAATAGTATGAAAAGATAAGCTTGCAGTTAATAAAATGGCTTTTGCTCTTGCTTGAACAAGCCTGATTCTGCACCATTTTTGGCCGTCGCACAGGGACACCCCATGGTTATGGATTCCTGTCTGAAATAACGTAGTTGTGGAGAATAAGAGGTCCAGCTGAGCCCCTGCTGCCCTCGAATCAGGATGTCTGCGGTCCCTTCTTGCCTGATGAGCCTCATCCCAGCAGTTCCTGCTCTCAGCTTGATTGGGTTCCTGGCAGGGGAGGGAAAACGCCCCTCTCTGGGCAGTGGGCTGTGTTCCTTGCCAAAGGCCATCCCAGTGTCCTGGGAAGCACGATCCCATCTTGGAGCTCAGACTGCTGCTGGAACCTTATCAAAACTCAGCTGTATGCACAAAAACCCCTGCAGAGCTGACGCTGACTTGTGGGTTTAGTCACAATCATCTTTTAACTCTGTGATAACCCAAATGTTCTACTTGCTAGAGAAAAACCTCCTCAGTAATACAATAAAAATTAATATATAAAAAAAGACAGGGCTAGTAGCTCCTGTTTTCTTTGGCTCTAGACCTGGACTCCCAATGTTCCTCTGTATCCCAGGGTTGGCAGCTCCAAGGGCTTCTCCAAGGGTTTGGGATTGGGAGATTAACCATGTGCAGTTACCACTTAGAGACATTTCCTGGGAAGATTGTGATGCTTATGGTGAAGGTTTTGTTCTCCTCAGTCTTGGGATCTGCCTGAGGCCTTTACTAATAATAGTATTTTATTTTTTTTTACTAGTAATTGTAAAAATCACACATATTGGGTTACAAACTGGCAAAAAAGTTTCATTTTTACACAAAGCTGATTTTTCACCATTCCTGTTCAGCACAACGATCATGTGCTAATTTAAATGTTTTAGTGAATTTAAACTAGTGTGTTTTTCAGGATTTTAATTTCAGTACCTAAAGCGGGCCAGGTGCTTAGTTGGTTTAATCCATCTACTTCTGTCGAAAGCAATTATTCTGATACAATAACAATGCAGGATTGTATTCACTACACTTTTATCAACCTGTGATCAGCAAAAAACCCCTCAACTATTTTTGCTGAGGATGGAGATAAGACATTCATTTCAAAGGCTTTCTATTTTTAACTGTGGCTCTTGTGTTTCCTTCCCTCTTCATGGATGAATTTGAGGTGCTGCTGCATCTGTCAGCTGAAATGACAAATCTCTAACACAATCTCTGTTAATTTTTTGAGATAGATGAATCCATAAAATAATGCCTGTAAGTACAAAGATTACAGATTTAGTGAGTTTGATGGCTGTGCTTTTCCCAGTCTAATTTCTTTTTCTACCATTCCTGTAGCACCTGTGTTCCATTTATTAATTTTTATACCCTTCAACAATTACTGCATGACCTTAAAGTTAACATCTAATAGAGAATCTGTTCACCAAGCTTCTTTACAAAACTATTAATTTTAACTGACAATTTGGACTCTTTCTCAGTTTGCAAATAAATTGGGGCTTTAAGATAAATAAACAGCTGCTTTTTATGTGGAGCTGTTAATGGCAGAGATAAGAGTTTAGGTGACTTTCCAAGTAAAAATGTCTCCCTGGTAGGAGCTGTGTTCTTTTTCTCCCCTTTAAGGCTGCAACACAAACATGTTTTAGCCTTGATACCACGAGGAGACTCTATTAATCCAAAGCAACTGCCATGAAAGGAAAGTCAAGTTAATACCCAGTTGTGTGAGTCAAAAACATGATTGTAGTGCCAAGCAGAATTTGTCTGTCTTATGTTTTTAATATTTCCTCTAATTATAAGATAAATTAATTTATTGCTTTTTTTTTTTTTAATGGATATTGACCTGCTTTGGAAAAACAGCACAAGTATTTCGGATCAGAAGGGAAATCTGAGTAGTTGCACCTTTGCTGAAGGTGAGACAAGACACCCATTGCAATGAAACGATTATTATTTGTGGCACATTTACTTCTCTTACTTTATAGTAAGTATTTCGTCTACAGCTGATTCCCCACAACAAGCCTCAGCTTCTACTCTGCTGTCCCATTTCCTCCCAAGGCATCTAATCCTGATGGATAACCCACTCATGGCAGAAATGCTTGGGCAAGAAACATGGGGAGAATTACCCTAAGCTTATTCAAGGTGGACAGATGATTCTTACAGTGTAACAGAGGGAATACTACAGGGTTACTGGAGGGTATTATTTGTCAGGTTGTACCAATAAAGACGAGAGAAGAAATAAGTTTTAAGGCTGACCCAACCAACTAGTTTGAAAAACATATTTATGTAACTGTATTCAACCTTAATGAAGTTCATTGTAATGCAATGTACAGGCTCCATCACGTGTTCTAAACCCTGGGCTCTAAACCACTGCTCACAACAAACCCAGGAGACTGCAGAAAGTGGGGGACAGCAGGGGCTCGAATGCTTTTACCTGAGCATAAACCCCTGTCTGGATGGAGGTGAGAAGTGAAGTGCTTAAAATGTCTCCATAACTTCCAGAAAATATCTCCGTGACTAGAAGGGATGACACTGCTGTTTAAAAAAAGAAGAAAAAGGCTTTGGAAAACACATTTATTAAAAAAATACAGACAGTGAAATTAAAATGGTGAGTGTCATGGTAACTCCTGGCATTCTGTTTTATTCCTTCCTTGTTTCCCAAGTCCCAGCCTCCTGACAGACAGTGCTGCCTGCTGCTCCCTGCCTGCTGCCTTGCAGAATTATTTTGCTAAATGCTACCAAACTGGAAATCTTGCTTCTGAAAGTGGGATTGCAAATGGTGCTATGAACCCTGCCACAAAGACAATTGGAAAACCGCTGTCCTAAACATCCTGTTTACATGTAATGTGAAAAATGCCAATTAATATTAAGATGGTCTTACTGTAGAGGAAATTTAAGTGAAGGCACAACTTTCCACTTCATGTAGCCGGTGTACACAAAAGCAGATAGTTGACAGCATGGGACAAGGCCCTCTATTTTTCTCCTCTCTTTTGAAGCCTTTATTTGTTGGCAGTGGTTGGGTTTTTCCAAACAGGCCGGAGAGTAACTCCAGCCTCAAATTAAACAACATGAAACTTGGCTTATCTGGCTTAACTAGTGTATAAAATAAACCTCATTTCAGCTTGGTCCTTCATCCTTGTAGTGATTGTCTTCTTATTTCCTTGTAGTTCCACTGTACTTTGGCACTGGACAAAAATTACCTTGTACTCTTATGCTGCTCTTTCCTAAGGATTTCAGACTGGAGACAAATTATCAGGGCTGGTAAAGCCTTAGGGAATATTCTCTGGTGGCTCCCATAGTGAGAACTGAAGAGGCTGGCACACAAGGAGGATGTCTTTCCTCTTGACTTTGTATTTAGTTCATTGCCTGCATTGACAACTTAAGGAATATACTTGGCAGGTTTTTCCCCCCCAATAATATCTGTAAAATAAACTAGAACAGACTCTCTTTAGTTTACATATAGATTTTGGCCATGGCTCAGGAAAGCACTCAGGCATATTTTTTGATCCATTTCTCTTCAAGACAGCAAAGGCAAAAACACAGGTATTAGACAAACTCAAAATCCAGACTGAACAAAGGTGTCTTTTCATCTAGTGATAAGTTCATCTGGAAAGTCAATTCCCCTTCTGTTTTACTCTTCCCTCTTCCTTCAAAGCAAAGGTGTAGACAGAGCTGCCTGTCAGCAATGTTGGTGGTGCCCCTGTGAAAATCTATCTAAGAAAGGGAAAAAATCTGGAGAGGTAGAGCAGTGAGGCAAGAAAAATATGAGAGACAGCCCAGCAGACATGGAGGTCAGTGAAAAAGGAAGGGAAGGAGGTGTTACAGGTGGCTGAGATGAGACTCCCTGTGGAGAAGACCACAATGGAGCAGCAAAAAGGTGTGAGGAGGAAGGAGCAGTGTAGAGGAGATGTTATGGGCTGAGCACAACACTCATTGCAATCCCCCTGTGCTGCCCAGCAATGGAGTGTAGGTAGAGGGGCTGGGAAGGAAGGAGTGAAGTTCAGCATGGGAGAAAGCAGGAGAAGGTGCTGTTTTAATTGTCTGTCTTTGCTTCTGAATTATCAACTCTATTTTAACTGGCAATAAATTAAATTAGCTTTCCCCAGGCTCAGTATGCTTGGCCCATGACAGGAACTCACAAATGGTCTCCTTGTCCTTATCTCAATCCATGAGCTTTTTCATCTTACTTTATCTGCCTGTCCTGTTGAAAGGACATCCCACTGGGGTTGAGAGGACACCCTGTTGAGGTCTGCAGGTTCCTCCTGAGGGGCAGAGGAGGAGCAGCTCTGATCTCTGCTCCCTGTGACCAGTGACAGGACCTGAATAACTGGCTGGAGCTGTGCCAGGGCAGGGTCAGGTTGGATCTCAGGACAAGGCCCTTCCCCCAGAGGGTGGTGGGCACTGAGCAGGCTCCCCAGGGCAGTGGGCACGGCCCCGAGGCTGCCAGAGCTCCAGGAGGGTTTGGATGATCATCTCAGGGACAGGGTGGGATTGCTGGGGTGTCTGTGCAGGGCCAGGGGTTGGACTGGATGATCCCTGTGATCCCTTCCAGCCTGGGATGTTCTGTGATTCTCTGCTTCCATGAGAGTGGCTGGTTGGACATCTGGCACTTGGCCACAGTGAACACACCACGGGTATAAATTATTTCTGTGACAGGAGGTACATGGAGCTCTTTCTGTGTGCTTCATGTATAATTTCTGCCACCTTCAATGTTGCTTCCAGGGAAAGTTTTCTGTGACGAAATAACTGTGTTTAATACTGGCCAGAGCCATCGGTCATTATAGTGATGTGTTTTGGGAGCAGATTCTTTAAATAATACTGGAGAGGGTCTGAGTAGGAAGATAAGGATTTTGAGTGTAAAAGTAGATTTTCACAAAGCCAGTAGGATCACTCTGCATGTGCTTTAGCTAACTTGAATGAAAAATCTGTAGAGAACTTGTTAGGATAATGGTTTTCATTTCCTAGCACTGCAAGATGTTGCAGGTGATGATGCAGTAATTACTGTGCAACAAGCACATTTAAAAACAGCATAACTTAAAATTACTTCATTGTTCCAATTGCTGATTTGCAAATGGAAAATACTCCCAGTACTCCACTACTATAAACAGTAGCTGCATTGGCAGACTCTGCAGAAGAGTTCTTCTTTGCTGCTTGCCAACTTTACAGCCCTACAGGAAGAGAAATTGTTGAACTAATCCACTGTAAAGTGCACCACAATTACCTGTGACAAGCGTAAAATATTACTTTATTTATTGGTGTTGTGGTTTAACCCCAGGCAACAACCAAGTGCCAGGCAGCTGCTCCCTCACCCCCCAACCCCTTGGCCCCAGTGGGATGGGGAGGATTGGAGAAAGCTAAAACCCACGGGTTGAGATAAAAACATTTCAGTAATTGAAATAAATTAAATAATAATCTAAGGAAAAAGAGAGAGAGGAGTAAAACATGAGATGCCCAAGACAATTGCTTGCAGCGATCAGCCCCTTCCAGTCAAGTCCCCCAGGTTTTATTTACTCGGCATGATGTCCCATAGCAATAGAATATCTCTCTGGCCAGTTTGGATCAGTCGTCCTGGCCATGCCCCCTCCCAGTTTCTGGTGCAGCCCCACACAGGAGATGTACAAACTGTGCTCAGTTCTCAATGAAATAACGACCAAATGAAAGGACAAACACAGGATATGCCTTGTAGAGAGACATGATGGTGATCCACAACTACTCAGATAGTGAAACCCTGCAGCAACACCCACTTAATAATGTTGGTTCTATTACTATGAGAATGTACTCCCACCTTCTTAAGGTTTCATTCTCATTTTCTGTGCTTTCCTACATTTATTAGGATCATAGAGAAGTATTTATTTAACAGTATTAGCAGGCAGCTAAGCCCCCACTTTTCATGACTTCCTTCCCTCCCTCCACATCCTGAAGCAGGATGGGAGAAGAGAATAAGAAAAGCAAAAGTGAGGAAAAACTCCTGGATTGAGACAAAGACAGTTTAATGAGCATAAAAAAACCCTACCTCAAAACAACAACAAGATCCAAGTGATGCCAAGACAATCCCTGAGCACCTCCCACCAGCAGAGTGGAGCCAAGCCAGGCCCTGAGCAATGGCTGCTTTGGAAAATTGGTGAGGGCTACTCTTCTAGCCACTAACTTGTTTTGAAGGTGTGCTAGTAAAGCTCTTTTTGTGATACTTCACTGATCTTTTTTCATCTTACTGTGAAAGGAAAATTCACTTTTGAGAACTCCTTTTATTTTCTGTGAGTAGAACAAGTTGAATATCCTTGCCCTTGGCTCTGTCATTTTACTTATACAGAAAAAAATTGCTTTACTCATTCGGAAATCAGGGAAGCTGTAAATGGTTTCTTAGTTTACTTATGACTGCATTTCCCCCCCCTATTTATGCATTTCTCTGCATTAACAACACAGCAGTGCTGACAACTGAATTTGGAAAGAGAAACCCCACGCTACTGCTATTTCTTAAGAGTTGGAGCTCTAACTGTAAGGTACAGGTCCTTTGCTTGACTCCATACCAACCATATGTGGACTAATGCACAAACCAGCTTCTAGCTACAAAATTTAATCAGACTCCTAACAGTGCTCAATTGCCTAAAAAAAGCAGTTGCCAATATGTATACTCCCAATAAAATATATATGTCAATTATATAGTGACAATTAATTGTCCAATAACTTTCAGCACTTGTTGAGAAGACGTTCTAGAAGTCCAGGCAGTGCTCAGTGAGGATGTTACCTCAGGGCTGGTTTGCTGTTTTGCTGTCAGGTTTTTTTTTTTTTAACCCAACCATTTAGACAGTTAATGGGAACATTGAGGTTATCCCATGTTAATACATTTTGTCAGTGTTGCTTTTCATGTCTTTGTCTGAAACAAACAAACAAACAAGGAAACAGATGTCTGCCCTCCTAATGTTCCAAACAGGAACACGGCTCAGTGTTCTGCTGCGTCAGAGAGTTCTGTCAAAAAGTGAATGTTATTTCTAGGGAAAAATAAGACAGTTGACTCAAAACTGAATGCATGTCTTTTCTTGAACCGGGTTCTGAGATTTTATTTGCTTTCTCTCCAATGTCAGCTAAAGAAATGCAACGGAAAATTTGCCTTTCTGGTGAAGCCATTTTCACCACCTTCAATGTACAAATTCCTGCTGCCG
This sequence comes from Acropternis orthonyx, assembly GCA_035583155.1. NCBI lineage: Eukaryota > Metazoa > Chordata > Aves > Passeriformes > Rhinocryptidae > Acropternis > Acropternis orthonyx. The sequence continues at coordinate 26,448,080 of JAWWEU010000005.1, read as the reverse complement.
TGTGATTCAGCAAAACACATGCTAAGGACACGAAGCCATCCTTGTTTGCTGAGGCTCTAAATGTATTCTTACAACCCAGCAGGTTCCAGAGTGCTTCACAAAATCCATGTGGGCTTTGTGCTCCACTGCTTTGACAAATGGAGAACGTAATCAAATAAATGATGTAAGACACATCTTTTTTACTGCCTCCTTTCCTTTGTGACTGAGAAGAGAAGCTGACATCTTCCTACTGTCACCCCCCAGCAGCTGAGAAGCAGTAGAAATGTCACAGGGGTGATGGCTGATGCTGACAAGAGCACATACCTGTTGTGTGCCATAATGACTCAACCCAGACTGCTGCAAGACAAAAGCTGCAAAAAACAAAGACCCGATACACAGCTTTATACATATATTGCTTATTTTTATATCACTATGTTTGACTTGGAAATTGGGTGAATGGAGTTCATCCATACAAATTCTTCATGCTTTTTCTATCTCATTAGCTCCACAGCCCAGGCAAATGATAAATGCTTGGAAAACTGCTGTTTTTAAAGTGCATGCTAGAGACTGGGAATGCATGGAACAGACTGTTCAAGAAACGGCATTGTTCTTGTTCATTGTCATTAGTGGCTATGTATTTTGATTCTTAGGAGTTAATGACATATAATAACAAAGGTTATTTTCAAATCTTACTACAGATCTTTTGCTCAGCTCATTTCTATGGGAGATAACCAGATCTATTGAGATAATGCACCAGATGTTATTCAGGGAGTGACTATCAACTTGAACCAATATCTGTAAAATAATCTATTTTCCAAATGCAAATTGCTTTCCCTACAAGCTTTTTTCTTCACAGCAGAGCCACCCTGTAAAACTCTGCCTTTCCAGTGTGCAGCTCCTTGACACTGCAAAGCATCAGCTGAGACTTTCCCTTTTTGGTCCATGTCTTTTATACATTCTGGCAAATATATAATTTACTTCTGCAAACATTCATAAAGGGCAGGTGCAAGACTCTAATCAGGATCTCTTACATCTTGAATTGCTTTTCCTATAAGTTAAAAGAAGTCTGTCTTTAGTACCAGGTGTCAGCTATAACAAAACTTCATTTGCCTCCATCACCCTTCCAAAAACTCATTTTGCCTGAATGTGAGTCTTGTTTTTTCACATGCACCACAGAAAATGCATTGAGTGTTCTTCTCTTCATTTTAACACTTCTTCTGTCCACCACCATTAATTCAAATGCATTTCTGACTCTGATTTCTCTGGGAAGAGACTTCTTGTGTTAATAACTTGCCTAGTCTGGAAGGGGCTGATTTCTGACCACACAAAAGGAACACAGCTCCAACAGGTAGGTTTTATTTAAGTCTCTGTGACAACACTAAGGTCAGCTGGGGCTAAAAGTCAATACAAGATGCATGGCTTCTATATTTAAACAGCACCACACTAAAATTACACCTCAATTCCTCTACAAATCTGCTGAGGTGTCAGGCCAGTGCCTCACACTGCTTGTCAAGTCACTGCTTGTGGGAGACAGGCCTCCATTCTATATCCATCATATCAGCTACTGGACCTATATATTATACCACTTCCATAGGACATTCCTTATGGTATTAGGGCACAACAGCCACTGGATAATATTCTCCTAGGAGAAACAGGCATTTGATGTGCAGGACTCTCCACCACAACACTTCAACATGATTTAAAATGCATCTCTTGCTTTACTTCTTTCTCTACAAATATCTTTTCATTTTCTTGAGAGTAACAGAGACTTCTGTGATGTTCTAAAGTCTGGCTAGCAAGAAAAATGAATACATCACGGGTTATGTTAAAAATGCCAAAGCCCATATTTTTGCCTGCATGGCCACTGGTCATGGAAACATGGCCAAGACATACCTCAACTTAAAATAAAAAAAAAAAACCATAGTCAGTAACAGTATTGTAACACATTACTGTTGTCATTGTCCCATGGATTTGAAGACAATTATTTCATTTTCCGTTGACCTTGTCAGTTTTAATGTCAAGGCTGGGAACACTTTAAGAAGTCACCTGATTTTGCTTATCAAGCTGTGTGACAGCAGTCATCATTTCCCTTACGTGCTAAGAATAATTTACAGCTGTAAACAAAGCTTATCCCAGTCCAGCCGTGAAATCCCTCTGTTCCTCCTTGGACACAGCCCGTGGTTGAGCTGCTGTGTGTATCTGCAGTGCAAGGAGACCACCTCACAGCACTCACCTGGCACAGGTAACAAGGGCTGTGAAGGTTCTACAGGACAGACTCAAATCTTCCAAGAACAGGGGGCAGTAGGTTGCCAGCCCCTGGAGAAGTTCATGCCTCCAGTCTCAGGTGCTGTTTTGTCTCTCCTGGAAGTGTGTGTCTGGCTCTCACATGAGCTTACAGGTCTTGCAATTAATACCATCAGAAAGCGGTAGAGAAATACCATTATCTTCAAAGAGGTTGTTCTGTCTCAGAAAACTGGTGCTTTAATGATAGCAAGAGCCTGAAATAAACCCAGCCTTTAAGTTTGTCCCCTGCTGCCACAGGATAGGGTGAGTGAACACATAAATATGCTGTATTTCTTTGACGTTGGGGGAGAAATTGAAGAAATTCTAGTTTGTTTTTCTGTAAGTGAAATGCTGGGCGATCCTAAAAAATAATCTCCTCTGCAAGTGAGGAAAAACTCAGTGGGTATAATTTTGTTCAAGTGAATCATATCTCTGGTAAAGCAAAAATGTAAAGGTTGAAACATGCTGGTGGCCAACAAGCTGATCATGAGTCAGCAGTGCCCTGCTGTGGCAAAAAGGCAAGTCAGGCCTGGGGCTGCATTTGTGGGGACAGAGGTGTGATCACCCCATTCTGCTCATCACCTCCAGTCATGGAATGGTTTGAGTTGGAAGGGACCTTAAAGACCATCTAGTTCCAACCCCCTGTCATGGGCAAGGACACCTTCCAACAGAGCCTGTGGAAGGAACCTGGAGACCACAATTCAAGAAAGCAGCATAAAGACAGGAGAGGGTCCGAAGCAAGGCCGTGAAGATGATCAAAGGGCTGGAGAACCTGCCCTGTGAGGAAGCACCAAAGGAGCTGGGTATTCTCTCTTGGGAGACCAGAAGGCTTGGAGGGACGTCATCACAATCACTGAAGGGAGCAGATCTGGTGCCACCACAACCCACAGCCAAGTGCTCCAGTGTGCAGTGCATGGCATGGGAACAGTGGCCTGATGTGGGGGAACCTCGGAGCTCTGGGAGCAGGGGAACAGGTTCAGGAGTATCAGGTAGTATGAGAGAGAGCAGTTACTGGAGTCACACCCTGCCTTCCCTGGGACAGACCCCCCACACAGGCAGGACTCATGGTTGGAGTGTCCTGCTCTGTCTACCTGGCTGAGTGCAGTGACTGAAGGGACTGGGGGCAATAGTGACAATTCCTGCCCGGCTGTGGCGGCCTGACCTTGGCTGGACACCAGGTCCCACCAAGCCACTCTATCACTCCCCCTTCTCAGCTTCTGTTCCCTTCCCAGCAGGACAGGGGAGAGAGAAAAGGATAGAAAACCCCTCATAAAAGTGAAAATTTGTGTGTACACAAGCAGAAATGTTATTGTCTACTTCCCACCAGCAATGGTGTACGGCCAATTCCTGGGAAGGGCTTCAGCACATGGGGCAAATGTTGTAAATAACAAACATCCCTCCTTCTTCCTCACTCTCTCGGCTTTTTATATCTGAGCTGACATCATATGGTCTGGAACATCCCTTTGGTCAGTTGGGCTGTGTCCCCTCCCAGGACCCTGCTCACCCCCTGCCTCCCGAGGGGAGGAATGTTGGGGGACAGCGCTGATGCTGTGCCGGCCCTGCCCAGCTCAGCCAAAACACTGGGGTGTTTTCAACACCCTTCCAGCTCCCACTGCAGTGCAGCAGAAGCCTCTCCCCTGTGACTGCTCCAGGTGCCCATGGAAAACAAGCACGAGGCTCTGCAGGAGGATGGGAACAATGATGAGGGCAATAAAGGTTGGAGGTGTCACCAAGGGTAAGGTGGTCCATGCCCTGAGCCAAAACTGCTCCCACAGAGAAAAGAAGTTAGATTCTTGTCACAGGGACTAGAAGGGCTGATATGCTGATCTGACACACCCCTTGGGGAAGTCTGCTGCCTCCCTGGCAGAGGCCCCATCACTAGAGGCTTTCAATATGTGATTAAACAGGGTGTTAGATAATCTCATCTAGGCTCCCTTTCCCATGGAAGGTTGGATCAGATGAGGTCCCTTCCAACCTGAGCTGTTCTGTGATTCCAGTTATGTCTGATCTGATTATAAAGAAAAATTCTAAACATGGCATATTTGTTTGCATAATGACCAAATACAGGACTTGTTCAGATACACAGTTCAATTTATGGATGCAAATAGTAACGAGAAATGAAACCCACGAATATGTGAAACATTGTTTCCCAAGCAAAATATGAACACTGGACACAGGCAATTAAGCATTCCCTATGTTTTCTAGATGAATATGCAAATTTGACATTCAAATCAGACTTCTAAAAAAAAAAAAACAACCTCACCCAAGCAAAAACACTAAGAACACAAGCAGTCCAAAGTTTAAATCTCTTTGCTCCAACTTTAATTACTTGCCATAATTTCAGTTAAGGGCAAGGCACTTTAGTAGGTTATCGTTTTGCTCCTCCCAACTGTTTCAAAAGTCAAGTACAGTTTCCCCTGACAAAATGTGTAGTGGATGGAATTTTGAGATGGAAAATTTACAGCAGAGTAGCATGCAGAGAATTCATTATAGCCGGGAGAAGGAAGGCACTGCAAGAAGGTGACAGTATTGTTTGCATAATTAGGCTTGCCTGTTGCAAACTAAGGGCAACTACTGAACTGGCTTAATAAATTACATACATTTTTTTCAGTAGCTAAAGAGAATCATGCAGCAGGTCCTGGAAGAAAGAGGGTCAAAAGGCTGATTATATGAATTAAAAAAAAAATTAAAATATTATGGGATAAGCTCTTAAAATGTGTTTACCAACACGCTGCTATTTAAAGCAGATTTCCAGGACAAAGGAATCTAATTACCTACAATTCAGGGCCACAAGGCTTTTAGGATGGGAGGAGGTGAAGTGCCCTTCCTCTTTCCCATCCTACTGTGCAGCTCCTCAGGTCACACTGGGTCTGGATTTGCATTTAGCATTTTTGGGAGTGGTGCAAGTTTCTGCCCCGTTCAAGTACAATTTGTTCCATTGTTTGTGATTTCAGTATTTTGAATGGACAAGATTTTGTAATATCATATTCTAAGGCCACAGATTATTAACACTATTGAACACAAGGCATCATAGTCTTCCACAACCCTTTAACTCTAATTCAGGATGAGTTTAAGGGCTGAAAGTGGACTGTGGTGGCAATTAGGTCTTGGAGTTGGCCACAGTGGAAGATTTGTGTTGTAATTTTAAACTAACTTTTAACTTTTTTTAACTTTTAGATGTTGGATATTCTTTTCTGAGCAACCTCATCTAGTGGAAGGTGTTCCTGCCTGTGGCAGAGGGTTGGAACGAGATGATCTTTAAGGTCCCTTCCAAGACAAACCATCCTGTGACTCTATGATTCTATGAAGTGAATAATATCAGAATATTCTCATTAAAGTGGAAAAAGACCAGCAAAGGTTAAACTAGGTGAGGAAAACAAGTTGTAGTGTCCTCTAGGTGAAAGATGGTGGCAGGGAGGGAAAGGGAGTACCCTGAAATAAAGATCAGACTATGTCCACTGCATGTCTGGATGCTATGAAATGAAAACACCTCATTGTGAAGGGTCTGGGCCAAAGACTAACTAAGTCAGTTTCTTTTATTGGGAGGGTGGGGTTGGTCAGACTCAAAATTCTCCTTGGCTGATTTAAACTACCTTTGGTGTGAAGGAACTGCAAAGCAAATTCAGCCTAAGGACATCATTAGAGATAGGAAGAAACCTAAAGAGAAGATCACAAAAGCATTAGCATATCAACAAATCTCTTTTTATACATTCTCTCTCTCTCTCACACACACACACATATATAAATCTCCAATGGATCTTGCTAACATTTGCAGCACCAAACACTGCTATGAAGATGCTGCTGTCCATGTGCACCCTGGCTCTGTTGATCCATCCCAGTCACACACTACGTCTCTTTGTCTTTTGTTTTCCCTGGGATTTTATCAGTCCTAGAAAATGGACAGTGCTCTTATTGAGTGTCTTGAATCCCAAGTCTATTTGATAGTCATTGCAGGCTTGATGTGCAGCAGTCTTTCTTAAGAGACACACAGTCTTTACATAAACGTTCTGACCTTTATAACTGGCGTTTTGTCAGGAGGGGCTGAAGGGGAGGAGAGAAGGCGGGAGAGGAATCCGTGCTACTTGTTGCTTTAAGAGAAATCATATTCTGAGGCAAAGAGGTAAGATGGCATGTCACACGTTTTATAACTACACAGGGCATGGCACATACGCCCATATATTTAACAGCTACTACACTTGAAATGGACACAGCGTTTTTTTCTTTACGAACCGTAGTGTCCTTCCTTCACTCCTCTTCTTGCCTCCTTGCTAATGAAAAAGTCAATAAAACCCCGAGCAGGGTAAATCATTGCTAAGATCAGCTCACTCCACAGTTCTTTAGCATCAAAATGATTAAACATGCTGACAGGAGCAAACCGATGTGATGCCAGAGGGATCTTGGGTTTCTGCGGTTTCCAAATATTTCACAACAGATTCTGGAAACATAAAACTGCCAGACTGGCAAAGGGATGTGAACGCTGCCACTGGTGCTCACAGAGGTAATTGAGAGAAGACAAAAACTTTCTTCATCAAAAAGCTCAACAGAGATTACCATCTCTTTAGGAGACCACACGTAGCACAGCAGACAAGTGTTGGCATAATGCTGTGATCAGCCCGTATTGCCCAACGTATACATCACATAATCGGAATGGTCAGTGTGGGTATTGATCCTGGGAAGCATGAGGTGAACACAGCCAGGCTACACTGCAGGGATGCCAAAGCCCCCTGTTGATCTGCAGGCTGTTCCCTGGACGGATTGGCTTTCAGTTTAGCTCTCAGCCCAGCCATACACAGGGAAAAGCGTTTTTATTAGCCATGAACGCGTGTCTGCTTCCAGCATGGATGGAGGAGAGGGATCGGCGTGGGGGGACACACACGCCAAGCTCCATAAATGCTGGCGCTGCCTCCCTCTCCCCCACACACCTTGAGATTCCGCACACATTCCGGAGCCACTGCGCGTGGAAAAGGGAGATTTTTCCACCGAGCCAGCTCGTGATTTCCATGCAGAGAGCCTGGAAGCACCGAGAAGGGGGAGGATGAAGGCGGGAATGAAGGGGAGATGCTCCGCTTACCCAGGGCAGGAGACGGGCGCGGGTGATGAGCAGGGACATTTCCGCCCATCCTCTCTCCCTCCATCCCCGGCAAGGGCTCCTCGCCCGGTGCCGCCTTCCCGCGCCGCTCCCAAAGCCGGCTCCCCGCTCCAGGACCGCGCTGCAGCCCTTCCCTGCCGGGGACGGAGCGACAGCGGCCCCGGCGGGGGGATGCGGGACCCCGGCGGGGGGGATGCGGGGCTCCGGCGGGGCCAACCCCTCCGGGAGCCGGGCTGCGGAAAAAAATAAAATAAAAGGCTGTGAAACAAAGGGTTGGCCGAGGGTGGGGGCCGGCCGGGAGGCTGGGATACTCTTACCCGGTCGATACCGCCGCCTTGGCTCTCTGGATTGCGGGTGGAGGAGGAGGAAGAGGTGGAGGAGGAGGAGGAGAGGCTGGTGCCACCCAGCCGCCGCAAGCCCCCCGAGCCGAGCGCTGTCCCCGCTGTGCCCCGGCAGCTTGTCCTCGCCGTGGCCGTGATTCCCCCCACCCTCCCCGGCTGTGCCGCTCCCTCTGTGCCGCCCGTGCCTCCCGTCCCGAGGGGGCGGCGGAGCCCTGTGGACCCCCAGCCCTGTAGACTGTCAGCCCTGTGGACCCCCAGCCCTGCAGACTGTCAGCCCTGCAGACCCCCAGCCCTGCAGACCCCGAGCCCTGCGAACCCCCATCCCTGCGGACCCCGACTCCCGGACCCCAAGCCCGGCCAGCACCTCCCCCAGCGCCCCGGCCGCGGCTGGCGGGTGAGTCGCCCCCGGCCCCCTCTGGCCCGCCCGCCTCCCTCCAGCCTCCCACTCCTCGGTGCGGTGTTGTCTGTGCTCCACCTGCCTGGGCAAAGCCCCTCTCCTCCTGCCTGCTGCTGAGATCCCACAATTTATTATTCTTTCCTCGAGAACCGCTTCCATCACCACCAAAAAAACCCACCTCAACCTCAGCAAATCCCATCCCTTTCCGCAACTCCTCTTGCTATTCGGGTTTGCTTCCCTCTCTCCTCCTCCTTCTCCCTCCTCCCTTCCTCCTCCCCTCCTTTCCCCCTTTTGGGTCTGGAGCCTCTCTCTACCCTACACACACACACAGACAGACACGCAGGGTGTAAATGGGTTGTTACACATACACACAACTGCTGCTGGTTCCCCAAGTCCCCCCCACCCTGCTCAGCCCTCCTCTAGCCTGAAGCCGCAGATCATGGACTATATGCTCGGAGCCGGGATGCGTTTTGCTCACAGCCGCTTCGTCTCCCGCAATTTCACCCGGTGAGTAGGTTTGATTTCGCGTTCAGATGGCGTGTTTCCAACAGAAAGGACACTAACAACAATAGGGAGAAATAAAAAGGAAAGAAAAAAAAATAAAATCATAAAAAAGTATTGCCTCCTGACCGGGCTGGCTCCACTTTCCGAACTCGAAGGAATTAGGAAGCACCAGTCCTTGCCCACATCCATCGCCAGCGCCAGTCCCCGCGCTCGGCGCTGATCGCAGCGCGCACCGCAGCATCGCTCCAGAGCCTTCTCCATTCCACTGCTTATTCACCACATTTTAGTCATGTTTCCGCCAGGCACTGCACCTGCTTCATTCCCTGCTTTAACCCTTGCAGACAAAGCCGCTCGCGTGGATGCTGGAAGGGCTCAGTGTGTCCCCCCGCGTGGGGGAAAGGACAGAACTGCTCGTGGCTGAGGGAGCCCTGAGCTTGCCTGAGGAATGTCTGGGAATCCGCGGGGGGAGATCAGGTGGAAAAGTTCATCGCTCTTCCTGATCCCCTGAAGAACTCGGATTGGATTAGGGGGGTGGGGAAGGATTCTCCAGAAGGATAGGAAAGGATTTCCAGGGCTAACGTCCCGCCGCCTGTGCTGGGAGGCGGCAGCGGCTGGGGCAGGGGCGGCCGGGGGTGCGGGGGCTGCGGGGCTCCTGCCCTGCGGCTGCCGGGGCTGCTGTCCTGTCGCTCCCCCTCCCGCATTTCTCAATCCCATCGCACCTAATTTTATTTATTATTATTTTCGGGTATACCTGTGTTTTTGGCTGGGCTGAGGAGCGCAGGATAGGAGCGAGGCGTCGTCTTCGCAAAACCTACACAGTGTATATCTACCCCAGGTGCAGAGTGTCTCTTGGATCAAGAAAGGGGCTTCTCTACTTTGAAAAAAAATAAAATAGAGAAGAACCAAGGGAAATAAACACTTTATGTTAAGAAAAGGACAAGTGCCTTGAAGAGTGCTATTTGTGGTTAATACTTCTAGGATTTCTGTGTCTCTAATTAGCGTCAGAGATCCACCCACGGTCAATAGCAGACGGTAGGGAGGAAACATGTTACCTCTCGCTGGAAGGTATTGACTGGGCTCCATGGAACTGTCATTTGGGTGCAGGGAAGTGTGTGTGTGTGTGTGTGTGTGTGTGTGTGTGTGTGTGTGTCCGTGTGTGCGCAGTCGTGTCTCCAAAGCCGTGCATGCAGAGATCACACGGAGGCTGCTAAAGGCTTGCAAACAGGTAGGGGTGCCAGCGAGAGACACGCAAGATCCAAATTTATTGCCTGGTGGCAAGCAGAAGATGGGAAAGACCAATCGCCCTTTCAATAGCCTGAGTGTGCTGCCCCCCTTCCCTTCACCCCACCCCGCCTCCCCCCACCCCGTGCCTCCAAATAGGTGGCTGATGTCGGGTAAGGGGCAGTGAAGAGCCTTTCAAGCGTGGGATCCAAAATCCACCCTTCCTCCAGCTCCTCTCTTCTCCCACCAGCTCGAAGCACTCATGCCCCCTTCTCCCGGAGACTGTACTCCAGGAGATTTTCCCATTCCCGCCGACCTGCCCCTCTGCCCCCACCTCCTCCTGCCCCGGCCCTTCCCACGAGATTGGGGTGACGAACCAAATCCCAGACGTGTCTCCTGAGTTACCCTCCTCTGGCGCTGCCGGGATCCTCCCGCACCAGTGCGCTCAGGAAACTTTCCGTGCAGTCAGACCCCCTTCCCTCCCTAGGTAGGGAGGATGAGAGTTCGTTTCAAAACCTCTATCTGATTTTTGACACCCTCTCCCTCTTTCCCCCCACCCCCCAAACCTTGAAGGGAGCAAAAAACCCCACCCACCCAACCAAAGAACCCAGGCACTCTGGAGGGATTTAACTTGCAGGGGGAATAGCTCAGACGGTGAGCATCGCCTCGCCGTGCTGCCTAAATGCCAGCGCTCTGCAGGAGAGATTTATGCGCCCATCAGCAGAATATCTCCCGGGTTTAAGAGCACTCGATATTCCCTCTGCCGGCGGGGGTGGGAGATGGTAGGACACAGGATGAGGGCAGCGGAGTTGCGTCGCTCACAGACACTGTGACGGATGGCAGTAAAACGGTGTCTGGGCAGGAAAAGTGACACGGGTTGGATCGGGTGGCGTTTCTATACCCAGCAGAAGGCGATGGGAGGCACACCAAACCCTCCGCATACAACACCGAGTAAATTCATCAATTAATATGGGCTTAATGGGCGATTGCAACAAGCATCAGGCATGGTTAATAGAGAAGATTCCCATTACCCTTGGTTTCCTGCATTCCGCACTCCCAGCCCAGGGATACCTTCTGCTCACGTCGTGTTGGATGACTCAGAAAAAAAAGAGCCATGCCGCGCAGCAGCCGGGCGGGTTTTTCTTTGCTGTAGTTGGTTCTTTTGCTTTTTGTACAACAGATTGGTGGGGTGTAAATACCTCCCGAGCCCCGAGGCCCATTCCCTAGAGAATACACCCAAACAGCCCTCTTCCCTGTATTTAGGCGTCCAGGCTCCCTGCTTGCCTGTGTCTGCCACTGCCAAGGTTTACCTCCACCTCTTCTGCTGCCTCCCTCTCCCCCGGAGCTGTGTTGCTTTGGGACTCCCTTTAGGTCGGGAGTTAATTTCCTAATTTCCAATACCGGCAGCGGCAGGCGGACACCCAGGGAGGTGGCTCTGGCAGATGGAATAATTTTAAGGATGCGTATCAGCGCCCAGCCTGCCTGAGCATCCTCCGGGGCTTAACCTGCGCCGCTCCCCGGAGCTGTGTGACCCCGGGGCGAGGTGGCAGGGGAAGGGGAGGCAGGGGACTGTGAAGGAGGGGCCGGGAAGGGGGACACGCCGCCCGCAGCAGCAGCAGGAGGGGCTCCGAGTCCAGGCGGAGCGAGCAGCAAGAGCCGGGTGGCAGTGCCGGGACTCCCCGCCAGCCTGTCCCCATCCCCGGTAGCACAGGGCAGCTCCTTTTGTAGGGGAAGAGGGAATCACACCCCAACCCCACCCCGGGAGCCTGTCCCCACCCCCGGCAGGACACCCTTTTGTAGGGGAAGGGGAGATCGCGCCCCTGCCCCGGGAGAGGTGCCCGCCCGTCGGTGCGGGCTCGGCGGGGCTCCCGCAGCGGGAGCGGAGCCGACACCGCCAAGGGTTAACGGGGCTGCGGGTGCTCCGAGCTGGAGTCCTGTGTGCGCCTCAGAGATGCACCAGCCAATCCCAGCAACAGCAGCACGAACTATATGTAGCTTGGTGTAAGGAGCGACGGGGAGAAAATAGGGTGTAAGCTGTCACCGCGCATCGGAAGGCAGGAGACCTGCTTTTTTTGGGGGCTGCGATTTCTCTGCTACTTAAGAGACCATCATGCGTTTAAAAAGGTAAGGGCTTTGTTACCAGCAGTCTGTCTTGTGATTCACTGCCGAATTCAAGTGCGTTTTCTGCGTACTTTTCATTAAGTGCTAAATTGTGTAGTGCAGGGTGGGAAGAAAGTGGAATATGCCGTGATTTACTGTTTGGGGATCATTCTGAAAGACTACGTCAGCTTCGAGTTGTAATGGTTTCATGTAGAGATTCAGCAAGTGTATGCATGTGAAGGAAAGTGAATTCATGACTGGCAGAAAAATGTGATGGATGAGATAAGAGAAGGATGTGCTATTGTAGCACCAAAATCTGTCATGGATCCGTATCAAATGAAGGCCAATGTGAGATAGACCTGATTTTGAAAAAATATAGAGAGTAATTCGGAGGCATATCTGACCAGCAGGTCTGACAGAAGAAACAGAAAGAACTTCTTTCCTAGAAAAGCCCATGTCTAACTTTATTTAAATACAGCCTGAGAAAAGACTGCTATAAAAAGAAGTGAAGTCAAAACCTTACAGAGTCTGTATGTTCAGAGATGAGTGACTCTGACACGTTAAGTGTACAGAGATAAAGCTAGAACGGCCCTACTTACATTTGCAAGATATAAGAAATAACTTCAGAGGGGCAATCCATTCAGATATCAGACTCTACAGACTTCTGTCATTGCTCAGCTCCATCCCTGTGAGGAGTTACTCATTTTAAATAGGTGCTCTATCAGCTTTACCACAAGACCAGCTTTGGGAATAGAAACATTTGGCTGGATCTCTTCCTCTCTCTGTCTGAGCATAGCAACAGACCCTCGGTCTCAGATGCTGTTGCAGTGCTGTCTAATCAGCAGAGTTCCATAAAGAAACTACCTACAAATTCTTGCCTCCAACCATTTTTCTCTCTAAGACATGTATATAATTCAAGCAGGGGAGGAATAAAATAATATCTGTGATATTTTCTGTAAGCTGATCCACCTCCAGTGAGAGCGAACTCCCCAGCAGACGCCGAGTTCACCGGAGTTGTGTGTCTGGGGTGCTTGTTCACAAAATGCTGAAACCCTGTGAGTGAAAACCTTAACTGGGAAACATGAAAACAAGCAGTTGAATGTTTTTTGCAGAGCTCGCTGCAGAAGGCAGCATTTGTACAACAAGCCAAGAAAACAACTTGAGGATCTTCAAGTGATGAAATCATCCCATCTCGTCCTTTTCCATTTTTTTCTACTGCTGTCTGAATGCCTTTGTGAAGAATTAATTACAGAAGTCTACTCATTATTGACACCAACGTGTGCCTGAACTTATTTCTTTATTCACATGCATTGCAGTGACTTTTCACTCCTCTCAGTCCCGGACTGTAATTTACGGGACTAAAATATTTTTGCTTCTTTTGGATTAGTTTGATATTGAGTTATCATATCTGAATGTGACCAGTCTAAGACGTTTCTTGCTTGAGATGCAACGCATATTGGAAACAAAAGGAAAGTCTGTTTACCAGCAAACTTGCTTCTTCAGCAGTTTTTTCAAATCTAAATGGAATAGTGGAAGATCAAACAGCTCTCCTAATTTTTCCTTAGAAGAGAAAGAGAGTACTGGGAAGTATGAGATGACAGTTTCTAGAAACATTGTTTTCTAGGTGTCATACACGCCCAGTACAGCCCTTAATCCTCCCAAAGCTTCACCTCCCCTCAAAACCAGAAGTAGACATTGATTTTATTCTTTTCTCTCCTGAAACACTGGTAATCTCATATGGGAGCAAAATCACCAGCAACACCTTTTCCCACACAGAGCCCAAATGCTCTTTCAGAAAGGCTGCCTTAAGCAAAACTATCCTGTTGGAGCTGCAGGTAGTAACTTACAGTCATTTCATGGGGAAGTTGTCTTAGTCTTCTTCTTGATCTCATCCTATACCATCATAAAAGAGCAATTTTTAGACACAAATTCACAGCTGCGTTCTCTTCACAGCATTGTTCAATATGTGTGTGTTCAGTGAGGGCCTGATCTTGCACAATTAAAGGAGATCAGAGCATTGCTATTAACTTCACTGGAAGCAAGATCAATTTCCAAAACTGAGATGAACTTCAGATTTAGAAGGAAAAAAAAAAAAAGTGAGCATCATGAAGCTACATGCTGCATACTGAGCAGCGTGAGGCTTTGCATATCTTGAGTCACATAGCGTTATAATCCCAAAGAACTGAAGGGTTTTAAACCTGATCTTACACTAGTTTAGGCCTCAGTACTCTTATCATCATTGATAAAGCAACGTTTTTCCGTGTGAAGTTGAGGAACATTAAGAGAGCCCCGCTGAGCTGCAGGCAGGCAGCACCTTGCCACTCAAGTCATCATCCTGCTGAAAGCTGTGATGTGAATAATTTGGTCTTTGAGCCCTGAAGTTAATCCTTTGTGTGTGGCACAGTTTTTGTGCGGACACAATCACGGTTTTTATATACATATGTGTACATAGATATAAACATGGTATGTGTTACACATCCTTCCACACCCGGGGGCTGTAGAGTTCCTTTTTTGCCCTGGCTCATGCCATGGGATGGATTATTTAGCCCAGGCTGTTCCCCACCTCCCACTGAAAGTCTTCACCTGCACTTTGTGCCACAAAATAAGGTGCTGACAGAGGAGAGAAGGACGTTCTGCCACATCAAAGCTTTTCATATTTGACTAATGAGCCTCTCACAAAGGCCACGGATTTTGTTCCACCTTCAAAAGAAGATTGACCAAGCAATATATACTGTTAGCTAAATGAAGACTATTAAACTGTAGTGGTTCCTCTCATAATGAGGTGAGATCGCAAGGCTCGTCCATCAGCTACCTTTACTCTCACAGTTACGTTAATGGTGATTAGAAAATTCTGCTAATTCGCAGTAACACCTTCACTGCCACATCTACCAGCGCTTGATTAATGAGGAAAGTGGTTTGCAAGGCATTTATTATACATTGGCAAGTAAAGAACTTAAATCTGGACAATCTGAGCACTGCTCTATGCCTTTAATCCCCTGTTATTCATGACCACTGAAAATTCTGTACAGCTAATTTAGCTCTTTCAGTACTTACAAATCTACTGGAAATAACAAAAACACCTGGTTAACTGAACATGGATGACCATTCTGAAGTCAAATGGGATTATTAAAATTCACTGCAAATGCAGTTCTTAGTATTTTTTTTTTTAATTTCCCCCCTTTCTCTGTTTGAAATCTCTGTTTCTAAGGAGGTGAAAAATACTGCTACATGCTGAAAAATGGTACTGTGGATGGAGGTGGCAGCCCAACCGTGCATTTTTAATTAGCTATTTTTCACCTAAAACATTATTGATCGCTCTTCATTAACAATTTGGTGGGCAGAGAGAACAAATATATGTTACAGCAATTTTTATCTTGAATAATTCTATTTGGTTTGTACTTCGTGTGCTGCCCTGAAGGTTAAAATCTCTGTATTTTAGGTCACAGCTGCTCCCCACCTCCTTTTCTCCAGAATGCCCAGCATTTCTTGGATTAATCCCCTTATTCCTTAGTTCTGTACCAACAACTCTAACGAAGATGCTTGTTTAGGTAAAGCAGCAATGTTTGTGCAGGTGGAGACTCATCCTGCTGCCAGTCTCCGGAGACTGTGGATTTATTTCACATTGAGCCATTAGCTGGTGATGTTCTCTTTGTAAGTCACTGCTCCCGTGGGATGTGACTCTGACTCACGGGCTTAAAAAGTAAAAGCTTTAGTAACTACCTAAGTATCCTCTAAGCTCTCTGTTGGCCTCAGTTTATTACATTGATTCACATTAGTTAAAGAGACAGTGGTGGCTTGTTTTTGAAAGGTACTCTGATTTATAAACCAGCTTAATTTCTTCATCCTGGTTTGTCTTGGCCAGGCAAAGTCTAGAACATTTTCTCTGTCTTTCTGGAGGTAAAAATCCAAGAGGCTATAACAAAGAAAACTGGTGAACCTCATCCTTAGAGAGGCTGCAGTGATCTGTAATTCCTGATAAACAGACTCTGTGTCTCTCATTCTGCACTGTAAATATAGTGGCCGAGAGTTTAAAGCTCTTCATCGTGAGCTTAGGAACTTTCTACTGAATAAGAATGTGTTTCTCTATGAGCTTACAACAAGAAATAGTGACAATTTGGTACTAATGTGGTTTTAGGCTGTCTCACAGCTAAATTAAAACAGCAGAGAGATTGCAATTCCTGATGGGACTCTTAAACCCAGACCTTCTCTCCTTGCAGCATGATGTTCACGAGAAAGGGATGTTTTAGCAGACTTTTTTTTTTCTCTCCAATTTTGCATTTTCTTCTAAATTGTCAAAAATCAAGCCTTACAAGGCAGCTTTGGTGTTCGATTTATGTGAGATAGGAGGCTGCCCAGTACACATGACATAATTATTACTTGTACAATCAAGCTTTATCCATCCTGAGCTGCAATTAGGCCCAGACTGGCTTGTTGGAGCTTGAATCTTTGCTCAGTCAGCCATAAAGTCCCTACTCTCACTATAAAAAATTAATAGCTATAACATGAACATTTAAGAGCATCTGGCTACTGCCCATACACTGGCTACAGGCTGAGAATGCTGTGGCAAAGGGACTTAAAAAAAATCCTGCGACAGTTTTCAGTAGGATCAGCTGTAGAACCATCTCCTGAAGCTTCTCTGAGTCCTGTGTAGGGAGCTGGAACAACAGGTGGTGCAAGTTTGGTGTCTTTTCTGTTAACATAAATATGTTGAACATGAGGAACCTGAGAGGGGTTTCAACCATCCATTTATACCAGCTGAAAACCATCCACGGCACCCGTGAAATCAGCTGTGAAATATGCTGTGAGTTCCAGAGCACTTTTATCTGAAAGATGTGAAAGAAGGTGCAAAATAAAAACATTACCATTCCGTTAGATATCATTGTTAGGAAATAAAATACATAAAATAATCCATTCTTGCACTGCATACTGAAAGGTGCATTCACGCCATTAGATCTTTATGGGTGTTATTTCTAATTGCTGGTCTAAGCTGTAACCACCAATTTTCACATGGAAAAAACAAAAAACAACCACATTCTTTCAAAACATGAACAGGATTGTGGATTAGATCAGGAAATATCTGAAGTACAAGATACTAGGCTGGATTTTGTAAATGTCCACATTGCCATCTATACAGTTCATTTCTTTTTTGCCCCTCTCTTAAGTCCAGAGAACAGCTACACACCATTATTTTCCCTCTTCGTTATTGTGCAGCCAATATTAGCACTCCAACAGCTTCAAAGAAGCATCTATTTTTGCCTGAGCCTGACAATTCCTTTCCTCTACATCCTTTTCTGAGCATTTGTTGCAAAAATCTCCAGAAACAGAAATTTTAAGCAGCAACAAAAATAGTCAGCCCCTCTGTTAGTGCAGTGAACATCTTCCTTTTTATTTTATAACATTTTTGCCATCCAGTAATTTGGAGCTATTCTCTAGGTGTTGATCGTTCAGCCTTCACAATACCCTTCTTTCTGATGTTAGGAGCAGAAACTGTAATTACAGAAGGTTGAGGGACTTGTCAAGGTCTGTACAGCAGAATCAGAGCCATACTTCAAGGTAACTCAGCTCCAAGTGCTGCTCTCCTTCCTCTCTGTAAACTGAACCTTCTTCAGTTCAACAATCTGTTGTTGAGCGAAGTTTCCACCCACCCACCCCATCCCATTTTAGCCCTTCTGCATTAATCAGTTATATTTGGATTTGTCCTCAGGCTTGAAAGGCTCTGGAACCAAAGTTTTGGTGTACAACGTGTAAATAGCTGCTTCCTCCCTTTCTAGATGGCTGTAACAGCCCTGGGTTTAAAAACCAGTACAGGGATGAATTAAGAGACGAAAGGGCTGTTTGTTACTCTGCTGTGGTTTAAAGGATACAACTCACTTAATTGTGTCTTGGTCTCTTCATAGCCCGCTGATCAATGGCTGTTAAATTGGGTCAGAAACTGTCTGGGGACCAGCAGTTGTGGGTGAACAGGAGAAACACTGCTAGAATTACCATGTCACGATTTTTCAGTCATCACTTATTATTTTATTTTGGGGTGTAGCACTTAAAAATCCTAAGGACCATCTTAATTGCCATTAAAACACACCCAGCGAGATTATCATAGCAGAGAACGCTGAGTGATTTTAAGTTAAGCACTGAGTTTAATAAAACTCCAGCAAGCTGGAATTCAGGCTTCTAAATATCTGGCTCCCATTGGGATTTGCTACAAACTCAAATGTTCCAGTATGCAAAACTGTATGTCACAGCAACACATGTCAGTCTGTGCCTGAGGAAATGCTGGACCAGAACCTCTCCCTACGCTGTTATTTTCCTGCAGCGCAGCTCCCAAATGTATTCAAAGAGAGCTTGTTCTGTTTCCCTTCTAACATTTTTCATCCCATCAGATGCTCGAGCTGAAAAACGTTGGACAATCTGGGAGAGTGTTTAGCATAACTTGTGTAATGGAAAAGTGACTTAAGACTGGAAGGTCGTGCAGAGTTTTCACACAAAGAGCTTTTCCACATGGGACAGTCCATGTATACTTGAGGACCTGGAAAGATGAGGATCCCATCCCCTGTGAACTTGTGTGACCTGAAAAGTGCAGCCATCCAGCCTGGAGCACACTTCAAGCTCTCAAAGCAGCAGGTTTCTCTGTGGTTTTGTGGCATCCTGGGTGTTGGTCATTTGAAACCCAGGGCTTGGTCAGGGACCTTCTCAGCTGTTCCAGAAATGAACTTCATTTTAGCTCCCTGTGGATGTTGTCTACCAAGAGTTTGGGTACTAGACTCCATTTAAAAATGAGGATTTAAAGATGTGGATTTTACAGGATCATGCAGTGATAGAAAAATGAGGAGTGGATTTCAATGTAAAAAGAGTAGATTTAGATTGGACACCGATAGGAATTCTTAGCTGTGAGGGTGGTGAGACCCTGGCACAGGTTGGACAGGGAAACTGCTCCATTCCTGAAGTGTCCAAGGCCAGGTTGGACAGGGCTTGGAGCAACCTGGGCTAGTGGGAGGTGTCCCTGCCCGGCAGGAGGTGAAACTGAATGGGTTTTAGTGTCCCTTCCAACCCAAACCATTCTGTGACTCCGTGATTTCTCCCTTTCTGTTATTCACCTACACAGTTGCGCCAGCACCACACAAGCTGGGACTGGAGGTCCTGGAGCCCCTGATCAGCCCCCAGAGGTGGGAGGAAGACTCAGATGAGGCTGGTCAGGTCTGTTGAGACTTGTGTGTGCACTCAGAGCCTTGACAGCTAATTTCGTCCCCTTGGGGGGGGTCCTTGCAGGAACAGATTCACTCGTTAAGGCAGAAAGACTGCAGTGGCAATTTGGGGATGTTGCTCTACATCATCAGCTAAAACACATAAGGATCCGTTTGCACAAGAGGCTGAGCTTAGATTAACAGATTTAAAAAGTGCCTCAGGGAATTTGTACATCATGATTTGGGCAGCAAAAGGAAAAAAAAATTAGGTCTTTCACAAATATCAGGCATTGAAACCATTCCCCGGGCACGCCTGGCAGGCAGCGTGTGGCAGAGGGGACCGGAGCTGGTGGTGCTGGGAGGCAACACAGAGCACGTGGGGGCATCCACTTACACACTGACAGGCATTGCAGGAGTGAAATTGTGCAGGGACAGAGCAAACACCCAGGCACACTCCGTGGGCATGAGCTGTGACCTTCAGCAGGCAGCTCTCATGTTCCAGGCAGAGCTGGTGGCGGCTGCAGAGGTCGGGCTGACGCACACTCATATGACATATACTCCCTCCTTCTGTGCATGCATTGTGGTTTTGCTCCTCTTATCTGAAGGCTGGGATGAGGAAAGAATAGCAGGATTGTTTTAATAAAAATAATCTTAAAATCAGACATCTTATTTGTTCTCTATTTCAGCTTTTGAGGCCATAGTTACAGGGGTCTTGTCTTTATCTTAGAGAGGGGAGAATAAAGCACAAGTCTGGCAGTGGATGAAGCTCTATTTGAACCAAGGAAAGATCTTCATTTAGGGTGCACGTAATCAAAGCTGATACCAGGACCTGATGTGAAGATCTCACTTGTTTTTAAGCCTGGAATGTAAAACTCGCTTAAGGAATATTATACATAGGATTACCTTCTCCTTGCAGAGTTTTGTAGCTCACAATAACAGAGAACAAGGTGATTCAATCCCCCTCGCTGAAATCATCTGATGGCAAATACGTTCTGCCTATCCAGGAGCCACACCACAGTGGCACATGCAGAGCCCTGGAGCTCACATATGTTGGACCTGATGGCAGGGAGAGTGCACTGTCCTCCAGCCTAGTCCATCTGAGTATCCTGGGCTAGTGGAAGGTGTCCCTGCCCATGGCAGGGGCTTGGAACAGGATGGGCTTTAAGGTCCCTTCCAGTCTAAAGCTGTTTTATGATTATAGTTCTAACTCCCCAAATGCCTGACCTGTTTCTTGGTTCTACCAAATACACATCTTGTTACTGCACCTGCCATCTGGAGAGGCTCCAAATTTTGAGAGCTAACCTTTGCCCAAGAGCCGACCGCGAGGACAGGACAGAACAGCCCACTTCAGTCCACAAATCCTTTGGCTCTCCTTAGGGAAGTTCAGCTTGGGAGAGGTTTTTTCTGTGCATTTGTGTGTCTTCCTTTGAAAAGCAGAACTCACGTGGTGGCTTAGCCCAGAGCAGAGCCCAGGTGAGATGCTTTTTTCTCCCTGCTCTACCCTTCTCCTCTGATTGCAGCACTTGCTGCTCTTTTCTTCCACAGTACATCATCAGCTTCATTTACACTGGGCTGTGTCAGAATTCCAAGGCCAGATGCCTCCTCAGGTCTCATTCATCTGAAATTGTTAGCATTCAAGAAATTGCTTCTCGGAAAAAAAAAAAAAACACCCCAAGAATCAGTGATGATAACACAGTAGGTCCTGTGGTTCTTTACAAAGGTGGGCAATGCGATCATCACACTTCAGATGGGGAAGTGAAAGCAGAGACACATAAAGAGATAAACCCAGGGTCTTACAGCAGATAAGAGCAGTCTCTGAGACGCAGATGCTTGCTTTATTCTTTATGCAAAATGTCTTTCCACTTTTCAGTGTCAAAATAGCTTTGGAAAAAATGGTCCTGACTTATCTTGCCTTCTATGAGCTTCACTGTTTCCCATCCAGCTGCAGGGAATAAAATGCTGCTTCTCCCCATTGATTCAAAGTTGTAGCATTCCTGAGAATTTTGGGCAACAGCAGGAAAGCAAAGGATTTGCTTCATTCCTGCTCTCCATGATGTGCAGTCCAAAAGAAATCTGAAGAGCACCCTGCTGCACCTGCTGTTGTACTTCGTCAAAAGCAGCAACTTTGAAATCCTTAAAGCTTGTGATGGAATGGAGGATGGAGTATCAAAACCCCTCATAAATGGTAAAACTATGACCTTGCTCAAATACAACTGGTTGTATTCCCCTCCATCTACTCTCAGATCTTTCCTTTGTTTGTTTTGAAGGGTTATATAAGCATTAATTATTATTTTGATTAGTTTGAAGAAAACCAGGCTTTGTGCTTTGCAAAAAAAAAAAAAGCCCATCTTAGAGTTGTTAAGTTTTTAAAATGTTGTAGAAAGTCATTTATTACTTTCTTTTGAAAGGACATATCTGAGAATAACAATGTGAAATTTTTATTTCATCATTATGGGAAGTTACACCCAGAAGAATCCCACTTCAGCACAGAGGATTCTCAATTCTCCACTGAGAGCTGGGGTGTTTTAGCATTTTCTTGCAATTCTAGTGAGCATAAAAACCAGTGGGCTTCAGAGAGATTCTGGTCTTCTGCATTTCCCCTGACAGAGGGATATCTTTGTGGGATCTCAGACCGAGGCCTCAGATACACCTGCCAGAGGAGAGAGAAATAGTGAAAAAGAACAAACCCTGATCTTATTAAAAATGTCTGTACATTTATTTGCTCTTGAGATCTGCAGGTAGATGTGGCCCCAAAAAGTTACTGATGAGACCCAACATCAGCTCTGTCAACTCTTCTATAAAACGTTGCTCCATCAGTGAACCAGTAATGACCAGTTTATCAGCTGTATCTCTACTGGGTATCAGCACATCTGTTTGATAAGTGACTCTCATCTCTTAGAAAATAAAAGGCTGCCTGAACTGAGGGAACCACAGATTTCTTTTTTCCACAATTTCCATTTCAGAAGGGGTTTAAACTTGCCGATTTGCTTTTTCTTTACCATTGCTGTGATACACATCTGGGCTGGCTCTGTATTGTTTGTCTTAGTTTCCATGGTTTATCAGTTAATGTTCTGCAAGCAAGAGAGCTCAGCCCAAAATTCAAGCACACGCTTCAATTTTGCACCATTTTAGCTTAGTATGTTAATGAGTTCCTAAACTACTCATATGTCATTATATGAAATTTTTAATGTTAAAAATACTCCCCTAAAAAAGCAGGACTGAATTAGGTGGGGTTTGCCCTCCAATACAGTGACAACAAGAAGACTACAGACACCCTGTGGTCTTGTTCACAACTGGAGCTTGATGAAATCTGTCCCAGTGGCCACAGTGTTGGCATTGCACTTGCCAGGCACTGCATTCTCAGATGACACAAACACATGGATTTTGCCAGTCTTCAACACCTTCACATGTTCATGAGAGCTAGGGATTAGCTATGGCATTTCCAGAAGGTGCTGAGTCAAATTCCTTCTACATTAATGCCAGTGAGGAGACAAGAGGTTTCTGAAAAAGATTGTAGCCCATTACACTTGTTGAACTCATTGTAAACTCAGAATTTAGAGGAGGAAGGACTGAAAACAGCTTTTCCAAGTGGTAGCTTGTGAGACAACGGGGATAACACAGAGTAATTGTGCAGAGCATCTGTATGTGAAAATTGCCCTCCAAGCCAGCACTTCAGAGACAGTCTGTTGGCATAACAGTTTCTGTGGCAGAAGAAATATTGCATTGCTTGTTCTCTGCAGAATGTCTTCTCCCCCTGAAAATCCACCAGCTCTGTTACTTAATAAGTGTTTTAGTTCCCACCTATTATCTGCCACAAGTTTAATTCAGATTGTTCTTCCCCAGAGTTCTGTGATATTCATTGGAGAAATTTGAGTATTCAAAATTTCGAGGCATTTTTCCCACTATAACCCTTGCAGAGATCCTTTGGCTAAAATTTTCTGAATTATCTTTTAATAGGAAACACACATTTAGATCCCTCTGACAGCTTAAAACCTCCCTTAGCCTTGGTATTTTCATGCTTCAGTCCCTTGTTTGTTAAATAGAGGTAAAAGTTTCCCTCTGAAGGGCATTATGAGAATTAATACTGTGCAGAGTGATTTTCCAATGAGTGGACAACATGGGCAAGTAGATGAGTATCAGTTAGAAATGCACACATGCTTTTTTACTCTCCTTCAGCTGTATATTGTATACTCTTTTCAAAAATACCTCATAGGTCTTTAAAACAAGGAGATTATTTCCTTCTGTAACTGCACAGGTTCTCTGAAGGTGTTTTTCAGTGGTTAATTTATGGCACACCACGAGGTTCGGCATTAAGGCAAGAATAAAGCCCTGGATCTTCACTGCTCCTTCCCAATTTCTCATTTCGTCTGGGTTTAGGAACATGCTACGTATACAAAGCAATTCATTTTCCAATCCTAATATTATCATTTTGAGTTCAAAGGGACTCAATTAGTCATCATTACAGTTTAATGGCCTGAAACACTTCAGTGCTAATAAGTACCTGAAAAAGCAAACTCCTGCCTTTCTCATTTAAACAATTATGTGACTTTTTCAACAGAAAAGTTAGAAATTCTGTAACAGCAGTTGGTATGAAGATTAAAATTCTCATTGCACTCTCTGTAGCTTCACATAATGTCAAGAAATCATGCCCAGCTCATCTGTGCCAAGGATTATGGAGGGGACTGTGCAATACATTTTTCCCTGATTAATAACACAAAGAAACAGAAGCATTTGTGGATTTTCTCTCTGTGGTCATGCAAAGGCTGGTCTGGCCTGTCTGGAAGTGACTGACGTGTTTTCTTCGTTTGACACCGAGCTAATTTTTAACAGGAAATGGCAACCAAATGACTGTCATGGGCCAGGAGAGCAGCCTATTCCTTCTGAGTTTTGCTTCAGATCTCTTTTTAGCATAGCTGGTTATGAGGAGGTGTAACCTCAAACACATGAACTTCAACCTGTGAAGTTAAGAAAAATCACCAGTCTAGGAAGGTGATACTCAAACTTCATACAGCACACAGAAATATACTTTTTTGGCATGGGTGTCACGGCTTGGGAGTATAAATAAAAGTCAGAGAGCTCTCTGGGGTAGGCTCCTGGAATCTCATTTCCAAAGGATTTATGAAATTAATGCAATCTGTGTTTTATGGTCATGAACTACTGCGTGGCTGTAGCTGCTTATGGTTACAACTCAGTGCCTTGGTGTGTGCTCAGCATGAAATGTGAACAGGGCCTTTCTTTACACAGTTACCGTTTGTAGCATCATGTTAAAAAACAATTACATCACATAAACCTTGAGTGTTCCTCTGGTTGCATAGACAGACTATTATATTCTCAGGCTGGAAATTCCTGTTGGTTCACACGAACCTCTGTGCCCTTCTGGAGGCTGTTTAGTTCCTGCAGCTGATATGTTTGCAATTTACACAAAAGGCTCCTCAGTGTTAATGTCTCACATGTATGCAGAGCATATTTATCCAGCAACACAACTTTCAGTGTGATGGACAGGGGGTGCTGAGTGTGCAGGAGTGTTGTTTCGGAAACATCCTTCTTTTGGGGTGCACTTATGCACCAAATTACTGATGGTGAGGAAGAATTTCCCACCAAGTTACTAAATCATAGCAGAGGGCACTGTAAAAATGTCATGATGAGTGCTGACTTGAGTGAATGTGCATCAAAAATTCTATTCCCTGTAAACCCATCAGCTAGAAAAATGAAAGCTCTCACCTTTTAATTCATTCTGTGCTGTTTTGCCTTAAAAGTAGAACTGATTGCTTCTATATACTTAGGAATCTACATGGCCTTTTGTCATTTCAGCATTTCTGAGAAACTCATGCTCTTGCATAGATGTTTTCACAAAATCTGAGCAGGATATAGAATCATTATCCCATTCCACAGGTATGGGTCTGAGGTATAGAGGGAAACTGTGGCTTGTCTTCCCTGAGTGCCTACATGAGGCAATCAATACTAGATTTGTGATTGGGCACACAGAAATTGCTTGGGGTCCGTTAAAAAAGTTGTTTCTAGGCTGATCCATTGGGTTGGAGTGAATTGGACTGAGAGCAAAGTGCTGCTGTCAGGGATACTCCAAATTGCAGTGTCTGGAGCTGGGATAACTCACTGAGCTCACCGCTGTGGGCAGCTCCAGAGCTATTGATCAAAGCAGTCACTCCATCCTGCTTTGAACACAGTCACTACAGGGTGCAGTGAAGACAAGCCGCGACCTGACTTTCCCAAGGGCATTGGAAAGGAAGGCAACCCCGAATCTCACCTGTTTCCTGTCCAAAGTGTGAACTGCCAGCTTGTGCACAGACACTGCTGAATGATTTTGTCCTGCTGTTACGGGAGAGAATTGTGGTGTTGCCTCTTTTTCACTAATGACTAGCATGATTGGGAAAACCCCCAACAACCCCTCCCCTGATGATTTGTGAAGGTTTCCCTTCAACAGTAAATATTATCACTGATGATGTTAATGAAGACATTAGTTTCACAGCATTTGAAGTACTGAAACACTCCACTGTTAACTAGCCTAGTGGGGTTTATGCTAATGTAAAATGCAATAAAGTAGAGGCCACTATCTCTTTAAGCTGAAAGAAAGGAAACTTGTTTCTACTTCCAAGGGATGCCTAGTGTGTGCTTATCTAATTGACTGTGTATTTTGTCTAGGTGTTGAGGGAAAGCTAAGAGAATGAAGGCTCTAAGTCCCCAGTGGAAGCATGATATGGTGCTGCAGTGCTGGTGCTGAATTGTTCTCTCTGATGGCTCTATGGGAGTGGATAGCACTGAGTCTTCATTGCTGGGTTTTAGCAGTTGCTGCTGTCTCGGATCAGCATGTCACAAGCCCCTTCGACTGGCTCCTCTCTGATAAGGGACCCTTCCATCGCTCACAGGAATACACAGATTTTGTGGACAGAAGTCGACAGGGATTTAGCACAAGATACAAGATTTACAGGTATGAAGCAAAGGGAAAGCAATTGCAGAGATATCATCCTTAGAAGCTGTAAATTATCAATAAGGGTTTCCTTAAGGAAAAGGTTCAGCTGTGGGGACAAATCCATAGACACCAATTTCATTGCTGAAATCAATGCAAGGCCATGTGCAAGGCCTCTGGGTACTGTGGGAATGCTGCTTGTGTTTGTTTGTGTTTTGTTTAAAGAACTTTTGATAATTGCTTATGTTGCTGTGGAAAAGTTTGTTGTTTGCTGCCAACCTCTACTCTGTCCCGGTGACACAGCCAGAAGTGTCCCAGGGATTCAAACACCACCTTTGGTCGTGCATCATGTTCAACCTTCGTTCAGTGTGGCTCGAAGCTGAGGCTTTAAGAACGAAATTGTGGCTCTGCTTGTCCTGCTGACAAAGCAGGGACTTTGTGGTGCAAATGAGGGCTTTTCAAAAGTGACTCACAAAAAGTTTAATGTTGGTTTATTCCAATGTTTTGAGAAGGGTTTGTCTCTTCCCTGAGGGATGAGCGATAAGAGCTGTTGTGAATTTTAACAGAGGTTGCAGGTGTTTGGTCCATCCCAAAGCTCAGCATTAGGCTGGCTCAATTTATACCAAGGAAACAAAAAAAAACCAACAGGGGAAAGCTTCAAAAATATGTGTCTGTTTGAGAATTTGGGCCTTGTTGTGGAATCACTGCAATGGTTTGTTGGTAACCTGGGAATTTCTGCTCTTTTGAGACAGCACTGGTGAAATATCTCCTCAATCATTTGCAAAGGGTGTAACTCAGTAATATCAGGTATTATCAAGGACATGGGAATGGAAAGGAGAGTTCAGCCTAACAGGAGTGACCTAATGGCAAATAGACAGCAGGGGAGGTGAGAGGCCAGGAGAGATTAAGGACTGAGAAAACAAATCTCCAAGCAGAGATACTTTTTGGTTCAGAGATCCCTCCTGGCAGCCAAGAGCAAGCAGGGACATACAGGACAGATTTTCAGCTTCCCCGCTGACTGCCCATCCTGTGAACACTGTTGTGGTATGGGAAGACACACACTGATTTCATTGAAAACCATGAAAGATTTGGGCAAATTTCATACCTATTTTAATCTATCATTCCCTAGGGATACCCAGCCCTTTAGGAGAAGGTAAGAGTGATATGTGCCTATGTATATATTTTATTTAGTTCAGTGTCCAGTGACAAAAGTGCTGGCCTCAGTCTGTAAAGATTTTATTTTTAAGGAACTTGTTTTATTTTCCTTTCCCAAATACATGCAGTAGAGGGCACTCTGTTGCAGGTCAATTTTACAGTGGGCTTCTTTGCCAAATACAGAGAAATTAAACACATTTTGAAAATAAAGTGTGATTTGGAAATACGCTTGATGAAGTGGCTTGTCTTAACAGAACAGCATTGCCCAATATTTACTGCATTTTAAAAGCCAGCTGTCAGGACCAATAATGTAAAGCCAATAATGCAGAGACTGAGGCAGCATATTTTATTCCCATTATTCTGTATTAGTCAACACTGAACCAAAATTATCTTGCTAAAAACATGAAAGATGGAATTGTATTTCATTTCAGCTCTTACAATTGGGTCCTTGAGAATTTTTCTCTTTTCAGCCATCATTACAGCAACACTGTTAAGTTTTATAGATCTGTAATCACATCACTAATATTTATTTGGGTTTGTGCATAGGTTTCAATTCACTTTAATTTACACAATCCCACAGAAAGTGTTTCTTGTGTTTAGTTCTATTCTCTGTTCAAGATATGAGCCGGGAAGTCAAAAGAGGCACAAGATACTCAGATCAAAAAAGCTGCATATTTTTGATTCAGCCCTTCAAGAACCAACCTTACTGCGAAGTTTCCCTGTAAAATACGGTCCCATTAGTAAGTAGTGCAGAACATGGTGACCTTGTTACCAACCACACACTGTAAATTTATTCCCTGTTGCTTTTCTGTGAGCTTTCCAGGGCTATGGGATCTGCAGCCTAATTGGTCTGCTCATTCCCTCACCTGTCTGTTCCCTAATGGAAATGCTCCCTCGGGGACAGGGTCCTGATTGGAATGGAGAGGGAAGGAGGAGGAAAACATCTGCCTGCATTGGCTCAGGATTCACATGACCAGGGAAGAAGGTGCCCCTCTGCTCCCTCAGCAGGACGCTTGAGCCCTGGAGCCACACACCTGAGACCTGACACCTAAAGATGAAGGGGCAAGGGAAGTCTTCTCCCTTCATTTTAACATCCAGGTCAGCTCAGAATCCGTGGGGCTGAGGATGAGTGAGATGTGTAGGGATGATTGTTCCTGGCAGGGTGTTGGTAGCACAATGGGGTCAGACTAAAAAATGACTGAAGACACTTTTTTCTTCCTCGTATCCAATCTAAATCTTCCCCTTTTCAGCTTAAAGCCAATTTCCCTGTTCTTACCCCAGTAAGGCAAAAGGCAGCTGCTTTGTATCCACACCCTCTTGTCACTACAGCCACGTGTCCATCTCAACACGAATCTGTTACAAGTTAAGGGATGAAGCCAAAGATTTGCACCAAGGAACACATTGATTAACTGAGCCCAGTTTCTTGTGAGAGGTCTAGACTTCAACATAATACAAATTTTAAGCATAGAAGTTACATATTGCTTTATCTCCTGGTCCGGATTTTGTAGCATAAAACAATCATGTGATAAAAACAACTGGTGCATCAATTATGGGTAGGTAGCAGTAGAAGAATTGCCTGTCACCCATATTTTATTCTATACATTAAAGCTCAGTTTTGTGCATGGGCAAATAAGCTGATTCTGTGGTGTGTGTCCTCACAAGGCCAGGAGCCTTCAGTGTCACAGGACAGACAAATACGTATGAAATAATGTTTTAATCTGTATCGCAGAACACTAAATAATCCCAGTTGATGTTGCCAGCCTTGTCATAGGTTGGAAATGGTGGGCTGGTTGTGTTGATTATGTGGCATTCCCTGTAGTGGGCTATTCCCTTAATTCTTCAGAGGAAATACCCTCCTGTAGGAAATTCAGTAATTGCCCCTCATTTTGCTGGCATTCAGTATCCCTGATCTATGAATATAAATACCAAGAAAGCACCCGGGTGGCTGCTGGAAACCTCTGGGTTCATGGGAATGCTATGTCAATATTTTATGGAAGGTGACTCCTGTAGTTAGTATCAATGAGTATTTTGGCAGGGAAAACCGAGTTTATAATTTGTTATTTAATACACAAAGGGAGTGCTGTGCCTCTTATGTAAATCAGCTACCCAGACAAAGGAATTTAAATCCAAACAGAACGGGATGAGAGGTTACCAGGATGGAAAGAGTGATTGTGAAATTATGCAAAGAACCTCCATTGTACCAGAGGAGGTAATTTCTACAGAGATAGGGAAGTATTCATGCTATCAAGTAAGGTCCTGAGGAAATCTCCTCAGGGATGCTGTGGAGTTTTGTAGAAGCAAAACGATTTAAAATCTGAAACAGATGTGAAAAACCAGGGGAAGGAAGAGCCTAGCCTTTTCTTTTAAAGTGGAAATACTTGGCAATATTTAGAGGGGGAAAAAAAGGGAGCTGAAGGAGGATGCAATCCTGTCAATGTGCATATTATAAAGTGAGATGAACTATCTCAACCAAAAGCCATTGCTATCTTAAAAACAATTTTGTCTAAACTGGCTATGAACAACTTTAGACTGGCTATTTAAAAAAGGATTCTAATCATTAAAGTAATTCTGGGACATACGAGGTTACAGAACCTTCCCAATCCTATGATCAGGAGGAAAGGATTATGGGATATGATATGGAAGAAAGTGGACTAGGTTTTAGTGAGCATTGAAATCCCTCTGAGGTAACTACACTGAGCAAGTGTACAATTATAGGCTGCAAAAGGAAATTAAAAAAAATCTCCTGAACAAGTGAGTAGCTCTTTGCAGCTTGGTATTCACGTGGCTTAGGAAGTGCTCCTTTAGAGGTTGTTTTCCAAGGAACTGTGTTTATGAACAGCTACAAACATAAAAGTATTAGAAAGTGAAACTGTCAAGTTAAAGATGAAACCACACTGGGTTTCCCTCCTGTGTTCTGGATTCCCTGCTGACTGAACCCATAGGGCAAAGGGAGCGAGACTCAAGACTGCAAGAGAACAGTCACTAACCTGTTTGAACACCTGTGTGTGAACTTAAGGAGAGCCAACGTTAGCTGGTTTTGTAATTTTTTTCCCCTATCAACATATTTTAGCCCACAGTTCTCACTTAACTTACTAACAGAGGTGTACCCCTGACAGACAGTGTCAGTAAAATCCCCAGGGATTTGGTTGTGCAGGTACACACCAATATGCTCTGATTTATGATTCTCACTCCAGTATATGGTCTGGAATAACATTTCTTTGTGGCCTTGCAAGGTTTGTTTGAACTGGCCAATTTGGAATTTCAAAGTATGGAGAAGAATTAATAAAAGGTGTTCCATCATTATTTTCAATCCAAGTGTTCTGTGAAATTGAGGGCTGAGGTGTTTGACATCACACCTTCCAAAAGACTAAAGGAATGATTTCCCGATGCTGCTGTTTCCCACAGACCACGCTCCAGAAACCAGCACCAGTGACAGCTTTTTGGAAGGGCCCATCTGGTTCTAATCGAATATCAGGGCTGTTGTTTTTCCCAGTAAGACTGTTCCTTTGGAAAGTGAGACAGGAGCTCAGTTTCTTTGACAGAAATCATCCCTTGCAAACCCCATGAAGGGTGAGGGAGGTGGGACAGGATGTACCAAGCAAAGGAATGAGGCAAATTAGTAGAAGTTGGGGAAAGAAATGGGCTGTAGGTGTAAGGGGAGACAGTGGGGTGGCTTTCAACAGGTGCCTTCAACTCTCCAGAGCATTCCTTCAGCTTCCCAGGGCATTGCCCTCTGTGCACAGTGTCACTGCTGGGCAGGGGACAGCTGGGTTTGTACAGGCACCAGGGAGCAAACAAGTTGATCTGCCACGACTCCAGACCAATAAGGAATAAATAGCAGGAGCAGTTCTCTCCGCCTTGTCCAGAAATTCACTGCATCAGTAAATTGCTTCTGGCCTGTGTTGTAATTGGTCAGCTTCCTCTTGGGAATTTTCCATTCAACTTGGTGGGTAAAATGTGCAGTAATCGGATGGATCATCGTTCCCAGAATGTTCGCAAAAAGCTGCACTGCTGAGTGCACAGAGTCCTCTTTTTAAATGCAGTGGCTTACAGGGAAGAGCAGCTCAAAGAGAGTTCTGGGATTGTGAGTTGATAAATTTCCACTAGAAAGATAATATTTGTAGCCCGGTACATTTTTAAAGAATATCTGGAACTGAAAAACATCAATGAGTTTAATTTCTGATTGAGATACTTTAACAACCTCTCTTATTCTAGTTAGTTGGGCACAACAAAGACATGACACCAGTTAAATACCTGGGTTTGGTGAAACTGCTTACATAAATACATACCTGAGCAAAATAAAAGCTTGGAATGAACATCTTTCCAGGTCTAGAAATACCTGGATAATGTCCTCCAAAATCATTGCATTTCCAGCCCTTTGTTCCAAGCGCAAATCCCCTTCATAGGAAAGCATTTTTGTTTGAACTTTAGGATCTAAACACGTATCAGGTCACGATGCTTTATGATTAGCAATTCCTATTATCAACATTATATTAGTTTCTTGATCTATTTATCCAGAGTTTTTCCTGGAAGGTACATGCTTGTGAAAAGGTGGAAATGAAGGAACAGATAATTTAAACTGAGAGGTCTTGTATATGTAACAGGAAACTTCTTAAGACCACGCTTTCAGACGAACTATAACCAGAGCCTAGTTTAGTTTGCCCTAAATTTTAAGGGGTTGACAATTACATAGAGTGGATGTTCCCAAAGGTGAAGGAGACTTTGGCTCCTTCCAGTGGGAGCATTGGAGCCCCTAGGATGGATCCCAGAGATAGAAGAGGTGCAGGAGATGCAGACTGGACTCCTGTTTAGGTCCATGCTCACAATCCCAGTAATGCAGGAGGTCTGGCCCTTGTAGGAATATCTCCACAGACAATGGTAAAAGAGTCTGAGCTCTTGTGGGTCCTTGTGGCCCAGGAAAGTGGCAGACAGATATGAGGGGCTCAGAGATGAGCAGAAAGGACCAAAGAGAGGTGGGCAGTTCTGATTCCCAAAATGTCCCTGTCTTTCCAGCTCTCCTATATATGAGACAGCACAGCAGAGAAGTCACCTGGTCTGGGTAAAGGGAAGCACTTACCATTCGAGCACAGGAGAAATCAAGGCCACTTTTGGGACTCATCCACAACATCAGCCCTCAGTCCATCTTTGAAGATCTTGGGAAGAGGCCCCAGCTCTGGAAGTGTCCAAGGATGGGGGTCTGAGCAACCTGAGCTAGTGGAAGTTGTCCCTGCCCATGGGGCATGGAATTAGTTGAACTTTACTTCCCTTCCAACCCAAACCATTCTGTTATTCCATGAAAAGCATGACCAGAGCCTGAAGAAATGTTTCAGAGAGCTGACTTCCAGCAGAATCCTGCAGAACTCTCATCAGGGCGCCAGAGTTTTATCGGCAAGCCCAGTCCTACAGCACTCCAAAGCCTCTCAGAGGTTTTGCCACTGGCCTGGCTCAGACCAACCCCACATCCCCTCACTCAGGGTTGGCCTGGTGGGTTTCAAAGCAAGGGTGGGGTTTCTGTCCCTGAAAAAAGGCAGTGCTGGCCCCAGGCAGGATGGTAGGAATGGTGGAATCCTGTGCCAGCAGGATTAGGAGTGTTCTCAGGAGTCAGTTTGACAAGAACACGAGCGTGTTTCAGCTTGGCAGCACGAGAGAATATTGATGCCAAGATTGCCTTCTGTATATTCTTTTCATAACACACTGCAGGAGTCTGTGTTTTGACAATCTCTCTTTGTATTTCTCCTTATTTGCTCAGTGTATTTAATCAAAGATCCTAAAGAAACTCAAATGGCAAGGAGGAGAGTGAATCGCATTTTTTGTAAACATTATTATAATCTATTTCCAGAATATGCCCACTTTCAAAATCTAATATTTTAAGGATAATTATTAGATCAAACCTCCTACTGATATGTTTCCCTAGAACAAAGAACATTTATTTAGAGAATATGGTGTGTCATCATTTCAGTTAGTGAGTTCATAAATCATTTAAGTTGCCCTAAAAAAATTAGGATAATAGAGGCTGTAACTTAATGGTTTCATGCAATCACTGGAGTAGTACAAAAGCTGGTTAACACTAATAATAGATACATTCTTCAGTCAGCAGGGTAGTCTGCCAGGGTTTTGGGCATGAAATCAGGTCAGTTTCATTAATTCTTTGAAGATTTTTGGTTAGTTGAGTCTTTGTTCTTTCATTTGCCCTTCCTTATCATTTTTGTTTCACTACCCCTGCTGGTACTATCAGTGATGTTCAAGATGTAGAGAATGTCAAATACTCGTGACTTTCATAAAGGGGAAAAACAATTACTAAGATTTTTTTTTTTGGTTACTGAAAAACGGAAAGAAAAAGGTGTTTTTTTAAATGATTCAAATCAAATTCTCTGTGCTTTTGTTTTAACCCCTGCAATGTTATTTTCTCTTGCTGCTGCTGTCTCCAAATGGCTTTTTGGTTTTTCTTTTTGACCGTACATTAAGTCTATACGGGTGGCATGTTGTATCTTACAGCTCATATAGAGAAAAACAACTGAGCAGCACAGAAACTTTCTCTGCATAAAAAGCCAGTGGTATTGATTGGAATGTGTGAGTCTTTGTGTAGAAAGGTATTTGTGTCTTTTCCATGCAGAAAAAAGAACAACTGACACCAAATGTGCTCACTCAAGAATTGTTGTCATTTTCCTCTACTCTCATTGACTTCGGGTCGTGGTCAATATCTCTGAATCCAAATCTGAGTTGTCTTCTGGCTGGGATTGATTGGTTCTACAGGTTTTCACAGTCATTATGCTGGTTGTGAATTTTTATTGTGCAGCTACAGATTCATTCCAGCAGAGACCCTTGTGAAGAAAAGCAATACTTCAAAATAATGTCTTGTTGCTCGATTCTCCCCAGAATCCCAATATGATTGTTATGGATAACAGTGTTCTTAAGGTCATTAATGGCTCTGTATCTCAATTCATCTTCTGATGCTCTCAATTTCTACTTTATTTATGCAGCTGGATAGGAGAAGATATTGTTACTGACCAGACAATTTGATATAGACAGAGCTCTGACAAATGCACCCCCAGAGCCCACCAGCGATGCAGGAGTTGTGTATGCAGGTCTCGTGTGTACCGCAGACGCTGCATGTGGCTTTAAGGGATGAATGCTAATTTCTCCAGGGAAAAGCACATATAGAGGTTCTGACTTATGCGAGGAACATAATTTAAAATCAAAACATAGGAGACATTCTACCAAAGATTCACAAGGATCAGCAGAATCCGAGACCCGAGGAAACAGAATTAATTTAAAATAAATATTTGTATTTTAAATAATTCTGAACTATAGTCTTGCAGTTCTTGAAATTTAACTAGTATGGATTTTTTACTTATGCCCTGACTGCCAGCAGGAGAATTGGATGCTTACAAGGAACTCAAATACAGTATCAGCTTTGCCTATTGATAAATATGCTTTGCTAATAGAAAATAAACAAAAACATTGCATTATTGTCAGTTTACATCTAATTGTATTTTATTTAAATTACATTTTTAGCCATTTACATAAACACTGGCTACAGATTGTAACAATAAAACTAAAGACTAAATATTACACAGCACAAGCAGTCTGATAACTTAAATTTTAACAAATGCATTGTAGACTTTTGTCTGCATTTCACATATTCAACCACGCAAAATAAATTTAAAAACCAATAATTTCAACTGATTAAAAATGAAGACCTTTTAGTGAGGTCTCTTGTTATGAAGAGCTGTTCACTTCCATTTTCCTTTTGTAAAGTATCTAATGATGCTTTTGGTGGCCAACCACGAGACTTGATAAATGAGAATAAGTGAAAAACACGTAGACTGTGGTGTTTGCTCATTAACTGATGTCTGGAACCCAAATACTGGTGACTACTGTGACAATGAACCGGTGTGAGTACAAATGCCTGTGTGTTCTATAGATTTATGTGAGTGTATATATGTACACACACATATATGTGTGGATGTACAGATATGTGCATATATGCACAAATAGGTATAGATATTGATATGGACGAGTGAAAATGAATTAGTTCAACGCTTCCCATTTTTGCAGGGAGTGGAATACAATTCATTAGAAAGAAAAACTTACGTCTTCGGCAGGCAGGTGTCTGAATAAGAGCCTTTGACCAATAATCAATGAAGTTTGTTCATGAATCAGACATCCAGGAATTCTTCATGCCAGATGATCTTCCCTGATTAGATCCTTGTATTAAAATGCCTATGACGGAAACATTGCTGCATTTTTTCATGTTTTTGGTCAAGTCTGGATTATGCCTTACACTTATTATACCTTAAATTTTAGCTGTGGCTGCAATAGAATACTTCTGAGAATCTGGAACTGAAACACATTAACATGAAACTTCCTTTTAGGCAGGGGCCATTATGACTTTCCTCCTTTTTCCCCTGTCTTTCCGTATGATTCTGGATGTAGTTAATGAAATCAGTCTTCACAAGATACAGGAAAAAAAGGCATGTACGTGGCTAAAGAAGCTTTTTATTTAAATCTCAGTTTTCCACAGGCTCCTCAGTGATAACAATGTGGGAAATCCATATGCCATAGATTTCCCTCCCCGTCTTCATTTCTGGATCCAATATGTGCCCATGCTTGGACAGTGATAAGAGCTGTCAAGTATGTTTGAAAAACATTCCAAGTGGTGCAATACTCCAGATTTTTGAGGAATCTCGAAGGTTTGGTGCCGAGTTCAGTGCTCAAGTCGTGACTGACCGCATGGGGGTACAGCA
The DNA here is from genome assembly GCA_035583155.1 of Acropternis orthonyx. Taxonomy (NCBI): domain Eukaryota; kingdom Metazoa; phylum Chordata; class Aves; order Passeriformes; family Rhinocryptidae; genus Acropternis; species Acropternis orthonyx. Next base: position 26,412,161 of record JAWWEU010000005.1, on the reverse strand, counting down.
CAACCCCTGCATCCCACCCCCTTCCTTCCCATCCCCTCCAAAGGCTCACTGCCCTCTCTTTCATTCCTGATTCCCTCAGGGACTGTTTTCCCCCTCAGACACCTTTTGCTTTCCACTTCTTTTTTTGGTGGCAGGGATTGGGATAGTGTCTGGAAGATATTTTTATTTTAGTTGTCTATGAAATTCGATTTTCCTTTTAGTAGAATGATTTCTCACGTGGTTGACTTTGAAGACCCATCTGTTTATTTATAACTTTGCCCGAAGAAGTGATGATTGTGGGTAATTTTCCCAGCTGTTTCCTTGGCCTGAATGAACACAAATGTGTCCTCGTTTCTTGGTTCTAACGTAGAATTTCAGTGTGACTTGGTACCAAAACCATCAAGGAGTGATAGAAATCAGTGCAATTCATCAAATTCCCCTGACATTTACCCTTCCTGAGAGACAGAAAAAATAATCAACAAAACAAAATAAACAATCAAGCAGTTAAAAAATATCTTTGAATATGATGGTTATTTTCCCAATCTGGGATTGATGAATAACTTAAAAAGGAATTTTAACCATGGTCATTTCTTGGAATTTAAAGACATTTAACAAGAACATTTAAAATCAAAATGTTTGTGAAGTGGGAGATTAAAATGAGAGACAAATAATTGTGCCTCTGCTTTTAAAAAATGTCACTGTGTACCAATTCTGTATTTATGGGGAGACAAAGTTATATATAGAACAGCCACAGTTATTTCCCTCTGTTTCTCTTGTCTTCACAGTTAAACCATTAGAATTCCAAGCCATGAGTGGGTTTGCAAGATGTTAGATGATTGTTGACAGCAATAAAACACTTTCCATGTAGTATTTATGCTAAAACAAAGTGAGATTTGGCAAGTTTGTGCACAACAAAAACTGAGGTCAGGGGGACTCCAGTTTCTAATTCATTCAGTCTTTGGAAATTCCCACGTAAAGCTGATATGCATGAGTCAACATTCCTCTTTCCCTGAGTATGATGGTTCTGTCACAGTGACTGGAATAAAACAGTAGGGAAAGGTCAATTTTAGCTGAGCAAATTTGGTAATATCTCAGAATTTAGTCAAGGAACAGACCTTTTTAGAGAGAAGGGAGGGTGGAAAGGAGAGAGGTCCGGATGCACATTATCAGATGGATTTGTGGCTGATAACTGTGCCTGGACACAGTGTGTACCTGACATGAGGGCCTTTAATCCTTGTGAAACCTGCATTTCCCACCTGTGGTGAAATAAACCTTGGGCTTTTCCTCTCCGTTGCCATGTGAGATCATCCTGAAACGTGCTAACAAATCAGTAATTCCAGACGGTGCTGGTCTGGCAAGAAACACCCCTTAAAGCCAGAAAACAAAGGGAA
>JAWWEU010000005.1:26364252-26407327 GCA_035583155.1 Acropternis orthonyx | reverse complement strand
TCTGCTCCCAGGGAACAGGGACAGGAGGAGAGGGAATGACCAGGAGATGTTCAGGTTGGACATGAGGAGGAATTTCCTCCTGGAAAGGGTGGTCAGGCATTGGAAGGGGCTGCCCAGGGAGTTTTGGAGACCCCACTCCTAGAGGGATTTCAGATATGGCAGTGCTGGACATGGGTGAGTGGTGGCCTTGGCAGTACTGGGGGATGGTTGGACTCGATGAACTTATGGGTCTTTTCCAACCTGAACAATTCTATGATTTCTCCAAGGTATTTCCATTTTATTCGAACACCGTTTTTGTACCAAATAATATTTTAAACCAGTAGTTTCACTGGAGTCAGTGATATAATTAACTTTTTAGAGAAAAGAAGTAAAACTTTGAGAATATATGTGAATACATACATTTTGGGACCCACCTTGAGTCAGACAGGCTATTAGATGCGTACAATGCAAAATTGTTTTTGGTCATTTCTGTTTTCAGCCTTTTATTTTTTTGATGCTGATAAATCAGTTTCAGGAATAAAAGAACTGTCTGTTATAAACACCTCCTATTGACCAGTTTTTTCTAATGTGCTCCTGTCATTTCTGCTGTGTAAATCTGGTCAGGTCGGTGGTATTTGTGAAAGGATTAGGCTTATTCCGTATCTCTCTCTACTGTAGTGCCAGGGGTATTTGATGGTACAAGATGATTTTTTAATTCCACACCTGGCAAAGCATAGAGGAACACACCCCTTGCTATCCAATAATAGCCTGAAAATCAGGTGGAGTTCACCTTTGCCATTTTACTGTAATGCATGTTCCTACTCTTTTTTCCCCCTCTTTTTTAACTTTTAATTATTGTTTATTTGCAATGGGCTGCAGAACTGAGTTTCCTCCACCAGCTGTAATTGGCTCTGCATTCTGTGTGTAAAGATCCACCGTCTCAAGGCCAGCACTTGCACTTGGTGAGGGGGCTTTTATACATGCCCTGGTTCCTTGGGGAGAGGGACTGAATATTGCATGATGGAAACTGTCCAACCCTGCCCTTGCTAAACTGGAGAAATTAGTGAGACATGTGAGATGAACAGCATCAATTTTGATTTTCCAGTTTGGTCTGTAGCTGTTTTTGCAGGATGTGTGCTACTCAAGTATGAAATATTCTTGTATCTCACTCTTAAATCACAAGGCATTTTCCATTTTCACATGCTTTGGTTTCATGATACAAATACAGGTAGGGTAAAAAAGCTGCCTATGAGTTTTATATTAATCACTAATAAAAAGGGGCCCATGTAAATTCTTCTATATGCTAAGCCATCTCTTGCTGTCAATATAGACACAATTCACCGATCAGCAGCAATAAAGGCTCTTTAATTGCATGGTTTTGTTGCACATATTTCTAAGTAAGCATCTCCAAAGCATGAAAAACATAATTAAAACCTATAATTCAACTATCTGGGTCCATTGATAGAAATACAGCCACATTTTAAATGAGCTTTAACAGTTTAACAGCTCTGTGCTTCAAAGAAAAGTAGATTAATACAAATAGCCTGCAGGGAAAGATAAAGGTTCAGATCTCAGCAATCTGAAAAACTTTGCATTTCTATGGAATCCAATTTCAGGCTGCACAAATAAAGTTAAGAGGATGAGTAAACTTGCTGCATAGAATATTTTGTTATCCTAACTATTGTTGCTCATTGAATTAAATTTGATCATTCTGCTGAAGTTCCATTTTTGCTTCATTCCTCATGATACAGATATGTTGTGTCTTTGATGTTCTCTAAATGTCAGGGAAGCTAATGCCATATCAATTAAATATGCTGTTTAAGTGCTATTTTTTTCCCTAGTCAGTCATCGAAAATTTCTATACAGCTTAGCATTAGCAGCCAGAAACAGACTTTCAAAAGAACCTCGTATTTTCAAAAGACTTCAGTCCTTGGTGTGCCATTTGTTTATTTAGGTACCTGAGGTTGCTGTAGTGAAGATTCAGATTAGTAACTAGGATGGCTCTACTGTCATTAGTGGGAAATTGTGGGAACAGTTGATATGTTCAACCAGATTATACCCACGGGTTTGGATTAGTGGGTTCAGATCCTGATTGCAAAAGCTTTGAGACAGAGAAAGAAAGCGGAGCAAAATAAATAATGTTGTAAGGCTGTGAAAATAAAAGCAAGAAGCTCAGTGTGACAGGAGGAAACCTTGATGGTTTTGTGAGTTAGAGGAGTTTGATACCTAGTGAGGAATCACAGGAGGTGACAAAGTCCTATGGATTTGATGAGGAGGGAGCACAAAAGGGGTTTGCAGAACAGCAGCTTTGATAGAGAGCAATGAAATTCAGAGGCCCTTAAACAGAAGCAGGGGAAAATTTACAGGTGACAAGCTCAGATAATAGACCTGTGATTGAATTCAAAAGGTTTTTTGCTGCATATTTTTGCATAATACGAAGTGCATTGGCTCAACAAAATTTTAGATAGCTTATGTCATCCTGCCTTTGAGTCAATGTTGCCACCTGTTTTGGCAATAAATGATGCTGTATTGCTCATCTAAACCCAAGTGGTTTTCTTTTATAAATTCCTAAAATGTTACTTTCTGTGTTGCCATTAACCACCTTTTGCTGTGGAATTAGGAGATGACATTTCCCTCCACCTTTGCTGGGCCTCTGAACCCTTGGTGTTGGCTTCTGGCAGTGGCACTGACAGTGACCTGCTGGGCTTACCTGCAAAGAGATGTCTTGACTCAGTGTCAGATGTGGAAGGAATTAGGATTCCTCTTCATTCTGGTTCCTAGGGCCATATCCCACAATTGAACATCTTGAATGGCAAATTAACTGCTCTTCAAAGATAGGAACTCATAGTTGTTATAGGTTCTATTATTATGTTATAAAAATTATCTATTATAGGTATTATGGTTTGTACTTATTTTAAAAAACCCAATCCAACAACGAAAGCACTTCAGTTGTGTGATGGTTTCGTTTGGGGACTAGTTTATTTCTCAAACATCTGGACAGGTCAAGAAGTATTTTGGAGAGGAGAGAAATATTTTGGCTGAAATTTTGCTGTTATCTCCTTACCAAATCTCTGCCTCCTTTATTTTCCTGTTATAGATGGATCTTAGGAAAATTTCTTTGCTGAAAGGACTGTAAGGCATTGGCATGGGTTTCTCAGGGAAGTGGAGGAGCCACCACCCCTAGAAGGCTTTCAAAAACACCAGATGTGGCACTTAAGAGACACAGTTTTTTGGTGCACCTGGCAGTGTTATGTTAATGGCTGGACTTGATGATCTTAGAGGGCTTTCCCAACCTTGATGTCTCCGTGGTTTTCTGATCCTCTGTTTTAGGGGCAGTGGTCAGTGCTGCATCTCGTACTAAGCAGGTAGGGAGCATTCTGCATTGACAGTGCAGGAGCACTCAGGCAGGACAGAGTCCTTCACATCTTGCTCCATTCTCAGGAAGAAATTGCCACATGGGAAAGAGGGAATAACCAAACCCAAGAATAATGACAGTGTAACAACCTTTTCTACATATGTCAGTGAATGTCTGTTCAGATGAGGATTGTTTAGGCTTGTAGTTTTTGGCAAATGGCTTCTGGGTCTGGATTCAGCTGGGTTAGGTATAGGTGGGACTGTGGATGGTAATTTAATGTCTCTCTTCCCTGTAGCCTGATTGGGGATCTCACAGTAAAATTTCCCTATATGTTACATTTTCTTGTCTGCTGAAACCACTCCTTGGTTGTAATTATTGTTTAAAGTCAATTTCTGTTCTTATCCTGAGTGAAAGTGAAATGGGCTATTCCTTAGCATGGATACTCATTTGGAAATTAGATGAGAGCTGAATTCATAGCCCAGCTCATTACCTGGGTGCTTTAATGGCAAGTCTGTGGGTTGCCTGACGCTGGAGCACAAACAGCTAAAGGAGCCCTGTGCTCCTCTGGCCAGGATGTGTCTGTGAGGCCAGTGGGGGCCATAAACAAAGTGCTCTTCCAACCTGTCTTCAAAGATTTATCTTGAGCTTTCTTAAGCTGAGTTTTGCAGGTCAGTTCTTTCTGGGGAGAGCAGAACTGAGGTGTCCCAGAATTTTGCAAAGAAAATGTGAGGGGAAAACAGCAGTTTTGTTGGATTTGAGTGCGGTTGGTGCTGTGCTGGGGACTAACCAGATCAAACAGAAATGTTGGTCAGTTCAGTCAAGCTTTAGAGGTGTAACTTTGTTCTTTCATGATAGTACTATTTCAGTGTTTATTGACAGACTGTGAGAAGCAGAGTGGCAGCTTCTCAGTCATGATATTTTATAATGCACTTGTTCTGAAGTTTGTTTGCTCCTTTAATTTGTGTGTGTACATGTCTGTGTGTGTCCGTGTATACATATATACAGCTCTTCACCACCCTGCCTTTGCAGGATGCTTTGTGTGGGCTCTGAGAGCATCCTGCCTTCACATTAATTGTTGCAGTGTCCTTGGGTAAATGTAGAAAGCTCTGGACTTCACTGAAATTAGCTGATATTCATGCAATACCCTTAGCAGTAAGCATGTGTTCACATCATGTGCCTGTGTGTGCACATGGCTCTAAAGAGCAGCAATTCTGAAGGTGCTTTATGTGAACTTAGACCAGTGGATTTGTGCAGTCACAACAACAGCATGTTCAGCAAAACCAGAAACCAGATGAAATGTGAGCTTACCTTGGGAAGTTACCACTCTGGAAATGCCTCAGAAAACAATATTGATTCACATCTGTTTCATCTGTTTGCTTGAAACAAGTCACATAGAAGGAAAATACACAATGCCATATCAGAGGCTGGAGCTCAGATGTTCTCCTCCTTTAAAGAGTGAATGGTCAGCCTGCAGATTTTTTTGTGTGTTCATCTGTTCTCAATCTCCCAAACCGTTTTGCAAAGCATAGTGGGTCATTAGCCAGACTAAAGAACTCTTCAACATTATTTCATAAATTCCCTCAGCCACTCTAAAGCACTTCCTCCAAAAAATGGAAGCCAAAAACTGTGCCAATGTCACAGCTTCGTTGAACTGCTTTAGGTACTGTCAGGACTGACATTTGCTTTGGAAATCTGGAACAAACATAATCAGCTCCCTGACTGCCCCATCTCTCCCTTTATGGAACAGGCTATAATGCTAGGAATAATCTCATTCAGAATGTCAAATATTCAATGCTGATAATTCCAACAGTTATAGGGCTTTCCCCCAGTGTCTTTCCGCCATTTAAAAGTGAAGTTATACTGACAAAATGCTGGAATAAATGTATTAACATTTCTCTTGAGCTCGTTAGTTTAGCTTCAAGTAAGAAGTTGAGACTGATAACACGCAGGCAGAAACAGTTACAGAAAATCCCCAAGAAACCAAGTTTATTAAAAATTTCTTTCTGCCAAATAGTCAAGGTGATGAATGCCAAACACTGCCTTATGCAATGGTTTTAGCTCTACCTGAAAGGGAAGGGAATAGGCACCATATACCCCCAAATTCAGAAGCGATCCTGCTGTAACCTGTTATCCTCCCCCAAATCCCTAGATATAGATTCTTCTCTGTAACCATCTGGATGCAGCTTCCTAGAGGTTTTTATAAAACACACTTTCACCTCACAGTTGAATTTAAATATAGCCTCTCTGTTGCAGACTTGCAGGATAGAGTGTCATTTCACTGTAACAGTCAGCATATGGCGCTTGGCGCGGGCAGAAAGGAAATCGAAGTCAAAGCCAAGTCGTCAGGCAGCTGCAGGCACGTCTCAGATAAACTTGCAGAGCTTCTTCAGTGCTCTGGGGTTCCTTTCTCACCTACCAGTGTTCTCGTATTTAATATCTGTATCTGACACTTTTGGAGTGGTCACAGGGTATCCTTGGAGGGGAAAGAGGAAATTATTCAAAGCTCTGGTGTGCTGGCATGTGTAATTAAAAAGAAGTTGAGGCTATTACTCCAATTAGTGAGCAGCTCTTTCAAATTGCAGACCTTGGATGAAAATGGAATGCATTTGAGCAGAGGGACCCCTTTGAGCAAGGCTCCTAGGTTTGCTTGCCCATCTGGCCTTTCCTAGTCACATATGCTCCAGATCTCACAAACCTCTTAGCAACAACAGGGGAAAGGCCAGGTTTCACCCAAGACAGCCTTTGGTTTTCCATTTATCATCTCTTCTAAATGAATCTTTTTTCCTGTCTGATTATACCTTTGGTTTCCTTAGGGAAAGCAGATCTAGCAGTCTTTTTCAGAAGGGATGCTGCTCTTGGAAGGGAAGCAGCATTGCCTGCCATTACTAAATCATTATATTACTCAACATCTGTTTTGCTGGATGAAGAGACCATGCACGTTCAGCTGCAGCCACCCAACCTTCCTGTCACACAGGACAAAGTTCCCTGAAAGCACCTTGCAGCCTTGAACCTGCCTCGAGTGGAGAAAGCTGCACTGATGGATGAGATTTGAACATCACACAGAATTCCAGAGTGGGTCAGGCTGGGAGGGACCACAGTGGCTCAGCTGCTCCCACCTCCTGCTCAATCCCAGAGCACAGGGCACAGGACTGTGTCCAGAGGGGTCTGGAATATCCCCAGGGAGGACACTCCACCTCTCTCTGCTCTCTGCTCAGGGCTGGGTCAGTGCCCAGCCAAGAAGTTCTCCCTCCTGTGCAGGTGGAACTTGCTGGCCATCAGTTCCTGCCCGTCCCTCTCGTGCCATGGCTGTGCCCCCCGAGCAGAGCCTGGTTGGGGCTCTGCCCCCTCCCTGCGGGCACTGCCCCCCATGGGGAGGTGCCCTCTCAGGGTGCCCTCTGGAGGCTGAGCAGCCCCAGCTCCCTCAGCCTTTGCTGCTCCAAGAGATGCTCCATCCCTTGGGCATCTGGCCCCACTCGCTGTCCCACAGCAGGTCTCTTAGGGCCTGATCGACAAAACATGCCACTTCCTGACACCCCAGCTTGTCATACCCACAGCCACACAGCATTTACTTGTGTTTCTAATTGCAATATGTTTATCTGTCCTTAAACGTGTCAGACGAGCAGCCTGTGGAAATGCTGCTTTTTGAAGTTTTTTGTGTGTTCTCAGAACCAGTTATAGCTCTGGCAACAGCAGGGAAATTTTTGCTGGGCTCGTGCCATGTCAAAAAGCAACAGTTCTGCTTCAGCAGTAACCACAAAGAGATGGTGGACTGCAGCTTTAAAGCACTTTAATTAGTGATCCAGATCTGGATGGAACAGGGTGCCCAGAGAAGCTGTGGCTGCTCCATCCCTGGAAGTGTCCAAGGCCAGGTTGGACAGGGCTTGGAGCAACCTGGGCTGGTGGGAGGTGTCCCTGCCCATGGGAGTGGAATGAGATGAGCTTTAAGGTTCCCTTCTGACCCAAACTACTGTTCATGAGATTTAATCCTGAGACCACATGAAAATTTTCTCAAAATTATTTCATTTAGGCACTCATTTGAATCAGTGGGTTGTTGTGAGCTAAATACTTCTGCATGAACTGAACTCTTTCCTAAATGCTTTTTCCATAGCTTTTCATGGTAGTTTCTGGAATTATCTAATTCCCTATAAAAACATCAAAAAGTGTGAATTTACTATGGCCTAATGGTTAACAAAAAGTGAATGTGTATATAAAAGATGTTTTGTGGTTCTGCAGAGGTTTAGATGTGAGAAGTAGTCACAAATCTGAACAAAAAGTAATTAAAATCCTAATTTCAGCTGCCCTCCAGAGAGAACAGTATTCCACCTGCTTACATTAGTTCAGATTTTCATTTTGTAAAACTCCTACAGTTTGATTTACTTCAGAATTAAAAAAAAAAAAATCACACCAACCGAACAATCTTACAGTAAGATCTAGAGAGAAAACAAAAAAATAACATTCAAGCTCTTCCCTTTCCTTTCTAAAGTTATATATTGATGAAATATGAAAGCGGAGTCTTTACGTGCTGAAGGTTTCCCTCGTTTGAAGGAAGCCACCTGCCATTAATTCTTTGTGTTGTTGAAATCCTAGCACCATTTCCCGACTGTTGTTGCACAGGGCAGTGTCAGCACTGCTGTTCATCCCTTCCCCATCCTCGTGTCCTTCCTCTGGACACTCTCCAAGAGCTTTAGATCCTTGGTGGATGATTCCTTCAGTGCAGTGCTGCATCCAGGCAGAGGTGATGGATTCACCTCCAGAGGGAATTCAGTGTGAGGGGAACAGAGCAAATCCTTCATGGTGTTCCATGACACTGTTTCCAGCTGAAAGCACCTTCAGTTTTGGCTGATCGTGGAGGAACTTCTCCCCTCACCACTCCCAAAGCACAACAAACACCACTTGTGTCTTTATGAAAACACAACTTTTCTTGAAAGAAGGAAAAATGAAACTCAGCGAGGAAGTCAAACACTCTGTACTTCTAACTGGTGGAAAGCATTTTCCTGCTGAAAAGAGTTTAAAAGCAGAAAAACCCTTGTGCAGCTTCATGGTTCATTTCTTGCAGGGAAAGGGTATTCCAAAGTATTTTCTTTTTGTAGGGCTCAAACACATCTGCTTCATGGGGTGAAAAAATAGTCGCAGGGGCATATGTATGTATTCTGGGAGATTTAGCCCTGTGGGTTCAAAAGGGTCTGCTCTTTCCTCATTTAGTTCTAGAAAAATGCTGATTTATACATCTCATTAAAGGCCTCAGAACTGGCTGCTACCTGAGAAAATACGGGTGACTAAGCTTATATGCTGTTGTCTGAAATAGGCTCAGAGTCTGGGGCTTAGAGTGCTTTTTGCAACTTAGAAAACTTATGCCCAAATCCCTTTTTCCTTATAGATTCGCTGTGTGACCATGCACAAATCCTTTAGCCTGCTTTTCCACAGATAAACCCAATTTCCTGCCTCACAGGGCTCTGTCAGGAGGAGTACATGTAAATGTGCCCAGGTACTGTGGCAAGGGTAGGGGGCATGGAAATTACCTGAACACCACTTTTGCTCAAACTGAACTTGTTTGACCTTTCCCACTTAGAATTTAGTTTTTATATTGGTGCAAGGGGGATCATTTCCCATATATGTTTATGCACATATTCTCCTCTGAATCCTCTAGAAATGAAAGACACAGTAGGAGGCAGTAATAGTGATTATAAATTGAGTTTATGATGAGCAAGTTTCACCTCTGTTGCCACAGAGGGAAGAATTTAACTTTATCAAAACCATAGCAACGTGTTGCATGGGTTAGTTCTTGGTATTACAGGAGTGTTGGGATTTTCAGTGTTCATTGCAGGTTTGATTTCCACTCAAGGTGCCGTTTGCTGTTTGGAGAAGGAAAAGCAAAGTGATGGATGAAAGATTTCAGGGCACATTTTCGAATTCTTTCACCCATCAAGAAATAGGATCTGGCTTCCCTGTGGTGGCCTTGGGAGATGGGAGCTACTGGTGTGTCCCACACAGCTCCACACAGATCCCTTGGTCAGGCTCCTGCAGCTGAAGATGAGCAAGTGCAGCGTCACAGGGGAAATACAGATACCAGAAAAGGCTGATTAGAGTTTTCCCAGGGCTAAAAGGGGGAAGAAGGAAAGCTGAAAGGAACAAAGGGGTACTGTGGGTTTTCCAATAAGCATTAATTTCCAGTGCAACCTGGCCACATAAGAATTTATTGGACTCCATCACTATTTTCAATGCCTTTTAGCATTGCAAGTGCTAGATCAGGAATTAGATTCAGAGTGCTTAATTAATGATTGGATGGACTTAAGAGAGACAGTGCTGTTCAGCTAAGGCTCCTGGCGTAATCCCAGTCACTCACACGGGGAGGAGGAGCCTTTCTCTCTAAAGGACAAATTGTGAGGCACCACACAGGTGCCTGGTGAGTCAGATCAGGTGAATTCCACAGGCCCTTCTGACCTTAAAACATATGAATATGAGAAGCTCTGAAATAAAGATGCATCTTGCCCTCAGATCATCACCCAGGGCTTCCACTGTGCTCACCTGTTGAGCATCTGTTTGTTACACCCCACCAAGGTGATGGCAACAATAATAAAGTCACTTCAGGGAAGTTTCTCCATTGATCTACACAGACAACAAGGATCAAGATTTTGCAGCACAACTTTGGAGACAGGAAAGGAGAGGAAAAAAATGTACCTGAGAGGTGTGAGATAGTAAGGAAGCTCTTCAGGAAGGAGAAGAAGACTGGTAAGTGAGTTTCATGATTGCCACCAAAAATTGACTGTTTCTTCAGCAAATCTAGTAGATGTGCAGAAATGGAGCTGGGTATGATAATATTCTCCCATGTTAAAAGAAGATTTCAAATATTGGAGCGAACACTTTTATATTTAAAGTGTTTGTGAATGAACAATCCATTGAGGAATTAGTCAGTGCAGCTGAAGGTCTTTATTGCATTTTTCAAATGTTGAATTTTGCCTTTTTCACCTCATTACTCGCCCCATTTTCCAGATGACTTAGGAATATGCTGAACAAGAGAAATCCAATGATAATCTTCTCCCTTGTGCACAACCCATCATTTCCCCTCTATTTTTGTTTCCTGTCTTTTAGCGAGTTCCTAATCCACTAGAGGATGTTCTCTCTTGTCCCATTGCACCATGGCTTCTTTATGACATTTTGGCTGGGAAACTTCTCTAATGCCTTTGGAAAACTGAAGATTAAAGAGAAGCTGTTTGTGTTTGGGTGGAGGAGAGAACACTCTCCCTCTGGTAATCCCCTCCAGGAGAGCTGTAATGGGACCAAGCATAGCCAGTGTCATTACTACTGCAAGATCATCAAAGCCTGCCCATTTTTCTTTCCACAGTGCAGTGGTATCCTGGGACAAGTCCTGCCACAGGCAGAGTAACTCTTTGTGCCTCACCAGGGACATTTTGCCTTGTATCCACATAACACTCCCTGCTGCTGCTGCTCAGACCCTGCTCCTGCTTTCCCGGTGCTTTTCATCACAGCTCACATCCCAGGCAGCAATAAACCTTTACCAGCTGAGCCAGCACAATCTGAATTCCTGGCTTTCCATCCTGAACCAAACCGAGGAGTCAGAGCTAGGTGAGCGTGTGCCTTCCCAACCCCCTCTGACCACATCTGTCCCGTTCAGTTTGGAGCTGTGTAAGGTTTAACTGTAAATGCAAAGTGAAAATGGAATTTCGAGTTGTCCTCGGTAGGCAGGCCAGATTGCCTGGAGGGTCAGTAGCAGATGGGTAGTAAAACAGGTCTCAGGACCTGTCCAGTGCCTCTTCTGGTGCACAGAAATCTGCATGACCCTTGAATACCATAAAGCAACAGTGAACAGAGAAAGAAAATTACACAGAAGGTGGTGTGGCTTTCTTCTTTAGGAAGTATCCTGCAAATAATCTTGGATAATACAAGGAAACTACACTGAACAACTTCAACAAGGTATAGTGTAAATCACCCATATATTTTCCTATGCCCTTTGATCCTTGTTAAAAATGGACATATGGGATTTCCACAACATTGTGGAAAAACCTCATTATGATACTTTATACAGACTGTTTATAAAGACTGAATTATTCCTGTATTTTTACACCATAGATTTTGAAATCTCTTTTAAAAATGAGTCAACTAAACCTCCTCAATTTTGATGCCAAATTTATCCTTGGGAAATCATACGTTTTCTCCAAAGCAAAGCACTTGTTTGTGTTGTATCAAAATGTCAGTTGGTTTCTATTTCGCATGTTGTCATCAGTCAGAATACTATTCATGTTGCAAACAATGATCTCACCGAATGGACACGTGTTCCATCTCCTGGATTTAGAAGTGGAAGCCGTAGTTTTGCACAAGCTGTGCCAAAACTCCTGTTGTTGCTGTCTCGTGCCTTTTGCTGCCTCCAGGGGGGTACTTGCAGCATTGAGTTAGTCATGATTTGAAGATGTCACAGAGGCAGGAGCCAAGGCAAGGGTGCAGAAAGGGAAAGGAAATGCCACCAGGCAATTTCTTGGGACATTAACATTTCGTCTGAAACACAGCAGTGCTCCCCAAAATTGAAGGATGTGTTGTCTCCACCAGGGTGATGTTCTTGTGTTATTCTCTATTCTCTGCTTTCTCTGCTTGCCAAAAGTGATGAAGCCATTCTTGAAGTGTTCAAGGTCATATTGGACAGGAGACGCTGAGCAGCCTGGGCTAGTGGAAGGTGTCCCTGCCCATGGCAAGGGGTTGGAACCAGATGATTTTTAAGGTCCCTTCCAACCCAAACCATTGGTGCAGAGATTCTGCATTATGAATCTGTACAATAACATGTTTATCTAGCTCTGAGGCACAGAATCAATGACAGAAATCACGAGGAAAGCAGCAGCAGTGCTGGCTGGTTTTCCTGAGCAAGGAAAATGCTCCATGTACTTCCCACACAGATCAATGTGCAGCTCCATCAGTCTCTCAGCCTTCTGCCCTTCTTCCTTCAGTGGGGAAGCACTGCCAGATTCCTTGGACACCTCCACATTCTTCTATGTGTAATTCACAGAATTGTATCATAGAATCATGGAATCACAGAAGAGCTTGTGTTGGAAAGGACCTTAAAGCTCCTCTCATTCCTGCCATGGGCAGGGACACCTTCCACTAGCCCAGGTTGCTCCAAGCCCTGTCCTTGAACACTTCCAGGATCCCAAGTCCTTCAGTGAAAAAAAGAAAGAAGGATGTTTAAGAAGTACAAATGATAATATATAACTGGATCTGTGGAATATGCCGTAGAAGGAGATAATTGTATGTGAATATTTCTATGAGTGACATTGGCAGCTGTGGATTTTCTGACATAAAATCAACAAGGCTGCTGGTGTTCATAGTCTGGTTTTTCAACCGGTCACCAATGGGGCAATGAAGAAATTTGCTTCTGTGGTAAGTATTGCACAATTAAGGCTTCTCATTTGAGTGCTGAATGCCTTCAGCTTCCAGGGAAGCTGGTATCTCACAGGCTTGCATTCCCTGCCAGATGCTTTGGAGACAGTAATCCACCCATCTGTGAACCATCCACTCTACCCCAGCTGGAGGTGGGATAGAGAAAACCCTGGAAAAATAGCCTGTTAAACCCTGCTCATTTCCTGTACTTGCACTGAAATGTGTGGCAGGACAGGGAGAGGAGACATATTTAAGAGTAACATGTGTAAGTTACTTCTATTTTTTTCTCCTCCTAATACTAATGCTGTGAATTTGCTGTGAGTTTATTGGTTTTATTTAGCTCACTTGGAACTTTCTGGCAGACTACTTAGCAAATGATTCTATTTATTTAAAGAGGAAGCTCAGGCACACATGGAAGACTTCCCTGGTTCTGACTGCTGTGCTTCAAGGGCAGGGGAGAGAGGAGCTTTGGGGAGTGAGAGAAGAAGGGTACAAGGGAAGAGGACAAAGTCATCCTCAATTCCTAAAAGGCTTTCTGTGCCTCTAAAAATCCCAGCCTGAGATAATTCAGGACTGAAACTGAAGAGTCAGAAATCAAACCTTACTTGTTAGTCAGCTAGGGGTGGGTTTAGAGCGGCAGCCTGTGTGAGGTGAGGCTCTCCTTACAGTTTTAGCTCCACCAGAAAAAAAAAAAGCAAATAAAGGGCCCATCAGCCACCCATCTGCAGAATATTCAGAATATTTCACAGATAAAATATTTGGATTTTGAGTTGTCATCGACTGCCAACCTTTTAGGAGTATGGAATGTCATGTAGACTGCCTTCACAATCTGCAGATATGTTAAAAGAGCCACTTGACCTTGGAGAAGTTAATATATCAGTAAAACATATGACTTCCACTGTTCAACTGGTAACATTTATACTTCCTGCAGAAACCAGCTTTTAATATATTTTCCATCTCTCCTTTCACTCTCTCTTTTCCCCTGATGCTTTAGTATTTGGTATTTGTCCTCCTCTAGCCAAATTTAATATTTTATTTGGGTGTTAGGAGGAAAACATACAGATTTTAAATGAGAAGAAAAGCTGTTTACAGCTCTAGGCTTCCCTTGGTTTCCAGCCTGTGCTGCAAAAAGCAATGAAGCTTCATCAAAATACAAACCAGCACTTGCCTTGGACATCTCACCTCCATTTAAAGTAGTTTTGCACCTGACACTGAGGTCATGATTAAAAGCATATTCAAATTGCCTTTTCCAAAGTACTGTCACAGCTCAGTAATAATTCTCCCTAGTCAAGCAAAGAAATTATTCTGATGTTGTCCTTTTTTTTCCAATAGAAATTGAGAAATGGTGTAATAGGTTATATACTTTAATCTCTAAGTCTCGCAGCTCATCACCACTGTAAATAACTTAGTTGTTTTTCCATTATTTTTCCATTCCATTTGTTGCCCCTTCTGAGAATGATGCACTAAACATGTCCCTGTAAGATTCTGTGGGATGTTTATGGGATACCAAGCGAAGCTGCTGCTCTGCCCTTTCCAGCTGAGAGCCCCGATCAGACTATTGGGAAGACAGGAGGAAAAGAGTCCAACAGCTTTGACATGTGGGACATGGGAGAGGAAAAGAGGAGCCTTAGCACTCTGCCAGGACACTCTTAGCAGAGTCACAACCAAAGAATCCCATTCCTTTGGTTTCCTTCCAAGTACTGTTGGACCAGAGCAAGGAACTCTCATCTTGCAGAAGTGACCCCGCAGTGTGAAAGGAAGAAAAGTGGTGCATCACCTCATTCCATAAAAACTTGCTCTCCTAAGTGAAAACAAACCTCTCTGTGTTGTTGACAGGCTGGAGAGCCTTTGGGGAACTATCAGTGTCTTTCCATGAGAATGGATAAACAAACTGATGAGTAAGGACATTTGCAGTAGGGGAATTTGAATAGGCTTTCAATTTCTTATCTCCATATATCAGATGATTCCTTTTCTTTACCCCATACATAATTTTTTCATCTGACCAACTCTTCTTCTTTTTCTTTCCTTGCCTCTGGGAAACATAATTGTGAGCCTATAAAATCCCTTTATCTTTTATTGGGATGCAGCCCTGGTTTTCAGCAGTTCCACACATTTTCAAGTCAGTAAAAGTGACACTGGTTCTAATGTAATAAGCTTAGAAATTGCATTTATTGAAGCAGTTAATGACTCTTGCTACAGTAAGTTTTCATTAGCTTGTTTTTTATTTTCGTTTTGTTTTCAAGTCCCCTCTGTTCTGCAAGGAGTAATGAAGCTTGGTATCGGGGCAGAAATGTTTGCTTCGCTTGCAAGCAGCAGCCGTTCTCTGAAAGTCCTCAAGTTGCACCAGGAGAGGTTTAGATTAACCATTAGGGAAAATTTCTTCACAGAAAGGGTTGTAAAACACTGGAACAGGCTGCCCAGGGAAAGGGTGGAGTCAAAAAACTGGGGGGCATTCAAAAAACATGTGGATGTGGCACTTGAGAACATGGCTTGGTGGTGGTGCTGGTCTGATGGCTGGGCTTGATCTTAAAGGTTTTTTCCAACCTTAGTGATTCCATTATTCTCTGATTCCATGAATTCCCAGTTCTCTGAATCTTCTTCACCATTCTGCCTTTTCCAAAATGCTGTGAGTCCCCCAGGGGTCAGTGAGGCACATCCTACACCCAGAACCTCAGGACTCAAACAGAGCCCCTTGCCTTGGAGCTCTTTGGGAGGCGATCCCAGTCTACAACATTCAAGGGCTTTGCCTATTGAAGCATGACCCTTCCCCTCATCCCACAGTTAATAATATTAATAAAATATTAATTAAATAACAGTAATAAAATATTAATTAAATAACAGTAATAAAATTGGTTCTGTTTTGCTCTTTGTTACTCAAATTGCTTTAGCTGGGACTCTTACCAGTGCCTCAAGTGCACTGTGCAGAGGGTGGGTTTGTGCCCCTCCTTCTCAGTGATTCCCTGACTGACACTGACAGGCTGTCTATCAGCCCTGTCACCTCTCTCACCAGCAATTCCAGGTGACCTCAGAGTCTCTGCTTTGAAGGCTTTTTCATCACCAATAAGTAAAGCAAGAGAATGAAATCCAGTAAAAGCACAGATAGCTGTGTAGCCACAGTAACAATTAGTTTGTGTGAGATAGAGAATTCAGCTGACTGTGACTCCGCTGCACCTAAATCACCCTGCCATTCCTTGGAAGAGGATTTATCCAGCCTTTTCCTACATGAGAAGTCTCAAAAATTATCTAATGATTACACTTTTGAGGCAGGTAGAGCTTTAGTTGCTCCTTTTCTGTATAAAACCTCACTCTTCAGGACATCCTGACAGTTCAGAGCAGGACATTCTTCATTAAATGTTCTCTAGTTTGGAAGTATCCTCCAAGCCACTTGGATTTTGTATCTTTCAGAAATGTTTATGCATTTCTCTGTGCCTTTGTGGGGCTAGAAAGGCTGGCTGGCATAGACTTTAGGACAGAAATATGTAGCATAAGGCTTTTAAAAACATTTCTTTATCTTCCAGGTGTAAAGGTAGATATTGGTTTGGGAAATAGGTAATGAGCAGTGGACACAACAAGAAATCAAAGCCTGTTTTGAGCCGGTATAGCCAAGGACCATATAAATACTGCTGGAAAACATAATGTGAGCTGCACTGCAAGCTCTCACGTTCAGTTTTAGCCACCCTGTGTTTCCTCATTAAAACAAGGAGCAAGAAGCAGGTTCTGAATCAGCCAGAGTGTTTCCTGAATTGACCTCGCCTTTGGTGCCAGTAATAGCAATGGGTCTTTATTAAACCACTCAGTGTTCCTGCCTCTTAGTGCCCAGCTGGGCCACGGCTTTGTAGGCAATTCTGCTCTTTGCAGCATCACAGTGGCAGGACATTGGGAAGAAGCCCTGGGGCCGTGCAGCTGCCATTTCTTCAAACCACTGCCACTCCAGCACTTCGGAGGCATTAAACAAAATGGGTTTTAATAAGTTCCCTCCGTGTTCACACCAAAATATGTAAACATTGGACTCGAGTGCAAAGGACAGAACAGCCTGGACAACCCACTTGTGCCGTGTGCCAGCAGGGAGGAAGGTCTGCCCGGATTGCAGAGGAAGGACTTGGTGTTTTCCTTGGGGAGAAAATGTAACTCTCCTGTGGGCTGGAGGCTCTGGAGAGAACTGGTGTCTGAGCCACCAGGGATTTACAACAATTCAGCACGTCCCTCAGCGTGGGCTGATGAATAAAGATACCAACAAGCCAAATTAGAGCAGCTGGGGTACAAATCAATGGTATTGAGCTCTTGCTGTAATTGTTGTGAACACTCCAGTTTATTTCTTGTTATAGACAGAAAGAAAAAAGCGTTTATATAGTTGGAAAAAATCCATCTATAGAAATAATCACACAGGAGTGCAAGATATACAGCCTGTAACCTGTCTGTCTTGGCCAAAGGGCTCCTTTAACACCACTTGACCACAAAAATGGCCAAGAAATATTAAAGGAAAGGGATGTGAGCCCCAATGCCTGGATCCCTTCCATTCCTGAGGTGTTTTCCCTTCAGCTCTGGGTGGAGGAGCTGCTCTTCAGTTCCTTTCCTGTGCCTGGCTGTGCTGCCATGGACTGACACACCCCTCAGAAGTCTCACTCCATCCCTGGAGCATACATATACCTTAAAGATTTTCTAAGACCTTAATGCTATTTTGGCTTTAAAAGCCACTACACAAGTGAAAATTCTTATTCCATATTAATCAAAGTCAAAATATTTGCTTGCTTTAGTTGCTTTATTCTCAGTGGAGCAAAACACAGACAGTGAAAACCTTAAATAGGGTCCTTCCTGAACCAAAAAATGGGATTCTGTTTTTGTCTCTTCACATGTCCATGTCCCATCCCATAACAGCATCATCACCACTGCCTGTATCATTAAATTAGCTTGAGCCAGGACCAGGCAATCAGTAAAGGGTGGTTCCCTCTGCTTCCCAGTAACTAGAAAATTAGGGGAAAAAAATGCTGCTTGTGTTAAAAAATAATGAGAATTATTTTAGTTTATGGTACAGATTAATTAAAAGAATAACATGTAAGAGGGTTATAAGGTTAAATTGTACCTAGTCTGAAAGGGGAAAAGAAATCTCTTGGTATTTCAAATTAACAGAGCAGAAAAGGATTTGTTTTTCCTTTTTCTTTTAATGTCAACACAGGTTAAAATGAAGTATCTTGGGTGTTATTATAGTCTTTTCAGTATATCTCGTAGTATGTGCAGAATATCTCATTATTCAGGTTAAAGAGGACCACATAAACCAAGAAATGAATGCATGGCAGCCACAAACCTGCTCTGAAACACTGATTTACAAGAGTGTTCTGGAATATCTGGGTCTCAGTCACCTACCTGAGGGTAGAATTCATTTGTGGCATCCTACAGTGTTTTATATTTAGGCAAATGAGGAACTTCGGTTTGCTGGATAAAATTATTTTGATGGGTTTGAATTAATTGAAGTACTGAACAAACATGCACAACAATGTCCTTTATTTTAATAAAGTTGTCTACGGTTTTTGTAAGTTCAGTCTCCCAATGTTTTAATTTATGTACATAATGCACACACCTGTGCAGGTGGATTTTATTTTCAAGTTGTTTTATATTTACTCACATTAAAAAAAAAAAAAAAAAGTAGACAACATATTTTTCCTCTCTTGAGTTCCAGTAAAGTCACCAGACATTATATAGGACATTGTATATGACATTGTTTTCTGCTGTAGGACAAGTTATGGCTGTGACAAAACCATGGGATTGCAGAGACAGCTCTTTATAAGAATGGAAATTCCTTTAGATATAAGGAGGTTACAGGAAAAGTACAATATACAGTGTAATACACCACACAAAATGGATTCCAGGTGGTATAAAAAAAAAAGTGGAAATTTCTGAAGAATGGACAATAGGGATATAGAATGCAAAAACTGGAAGGATTGTTTCACCTTTTTCCATTTAATTGCATTATATGTTTAATTTCTTCACCCTCTGTTAGAGTTCAGTTATTTTTATGGTTTAATCTCTCTCTCTCTAGTAACAAATGCATGATATCATAGAATTAGAGTATTGAACAAGGAAAACCTAAGGTTTATTATTTTAAATACGGGAAAATAATTTGTTTTTTGGCAAAAGAAATTTGAAGGATTCTGGGCTTGGTGCTTATTGTACAGATATTTTCACTTGTACAGTGAATTACCATTTAGAAGAAAACATGAAAAAATATTATCAGCTAAAGTCAGTGTTATTGAAAATAATTCTATTTCACTTGTATTGTCCTTAATGAAGCAATTTTTATTTTCAGAAAAGCAATTATGTTCTTTGAAGAACAATCTTTGCTCTCTGGTATTTGGAATATTGCAAAGCAAGATTTTGTGATAATTTTTGGGGCTGTGCCTTTGGATACAAATGCCTTTGCACAGCTTGTGTGACCTTAACAACAAACTCCTGAAGCCTCAAAGGTGCTGAAGTCGTGGCAGATGCTTTTCTGTACAGCACAGAGTGGAGCCTGTCCCTTGCCCAGGAGCAGAGATTGTTCTGGTACTGAAGGGCTTGGAACTGGGTTACACCTTTGGAGTGAAGAGTCTCTGCTGGCATTTTTTGGACTAATTGCAGTAATATATTTAGATTTCTGTTAGATATTGGGAAGGAATCCTTCCCTGTGAGGGTGGGCAGGCCCTGGCACAGGGTGCCCAGCGAAGCTGTGGCTGCCCCACCCCTGGGAGTGTCCAAGGCCAGGTTGGACGGGGCTTGGAGCAACCTGGACTGGTGGAAGGTGTCCCTGCCCATGGCAGGGGGTGGAATGGGATGAACTTTAAGGTGCCTCCCAGCCCAAACCATTCTGTGAATCTGTGATTCTCTACTTCTATTCATGGGAGTTCATGTACAGCAGAATACAGCAAAAATTGAAATATATTTGGGAATGTATCGATGTTTCTGTGTGGTGACACAGCAAGTCCTCTGCTCCCAGAAATCTGAATCCTTCCTTGTCTCTGCTAATACATCACAGAATCATGTTTGGTTCTCTGCTAGAAAGGTATGAAAAGCACATGCTAGTGCTCTGTAGCAGCAAAGTGTCCTGTCACAAGCTGTTATGTAGTGCTATAGCACAATGCACTGAAGTGATATTTGATGGACTCATTAGGACTGAATTCAGCTTCTAGAAACTGCCCTGCAGCAGCACCCGAGTGCCCAGAGCATGGGCCTTTTGCTTCAGTGAGTTACGCAGGGATTTCCAGGCAGCAGAATAAAGTCAGAAAGGCTTTCAGCACTGAAACCTTCAGCAAGAAATGTGCGCTTCCTCTAAAATGCTGCGCCTTGGAGAGGGAGAGCCCATTGATCGGCTTGGAAAGGTTTCCTCCCTCCTGGTTTTGGGTTGCTGTTTGAACCCTCCAGCTGGGATTTCACCACTGGACCCAGTTTTGTGTCTCAGGGGGGACAACACAGACCTTACTGGGATGCTCATTAATGCAAAGGCCTTCTTGAATGCAGAATGAAGTTTCCATGAGCCAAACCATCCCATATAAAGTGACGTATGTGAAATACGGCTTTATTTCCATACTTTATGGTTGGATCTATTAAGCTCCAATGTTTCTCAACTAGTATATCTATATTTGCAAACAGAGGACTTGGTAATGAATTCCCTGCTTAATGGTAGATTACGAGTGTTTGTTTGGTCTCCCTTGAGAGACCAATGACATGTTAAGCACATTTTGGACATTCTATTTGAAGATTCTAAATTCTAAATATTAATTAGAAATTAATTCTAAAGATTTTTTTTGTCACTCTTTTTGAGATAGATTTTAATGTTTGCTTTTACTGGAGTCTGCCATATTTTATTTTGAAAGTCCAGACTCCTTAAAGTTACATCAGTGATTCTGGTCAAGAAAAATTAAAACTGGTGTTATTTTTAGAAAGATTATTAAATAAGTTTCCTACCTTCTTTTTTTAAAAAAATATTTATTTTTAATTAGGAAACTTCCCCCCTCCCATATGAACACTGTGTTTCATCCTACTTTACTTGCAGGTAGAAAGAGATTTGGTTTCTTTATAAAAGATAGCCAAGACTAAGCTCAGCTTAATGAATCCTGATGATGAACTTTCCCTTGTTTTATTCCCCACCCTGCTATTTGTGCTGTGCTTTTGTAAGAGAAAAGTATAAGCTGAACCCCTTAGGGGTGAGGAAGAGATTGAGAAAGGCAGGAAAGAGTTACTTTTGGGGGAAACAATCAACAGTGAGTTCTAATGGAAGGTATCCCTGCCCATGGTCCCTTCCAAGCCAAACCCTTCTGGGATTTTGGGATTCCAGGTGGGAAAACAGAAGTTTGAAGGGGACTGTGGAGGGGAGGGAAATGCCCTGAAGGTGCTGGGAGGTTTCTGAAGGGCCAGGATTTGGTGTGTCAAAGTATAGCTGCTGAACTGGTGGAGTGAAAGTCAGCAATGGACAGAGAGAAGGAAATTCATGGGTTAATTTTTAATCTGTCTCACCTTTCCCAGTCTCACTGAGTTTTGTGTATTTGAACAGCTGGAGGGGCTGATACTATTTATTCATTTCTTAAATCTTTATCTGGTGATGAGGAGGAGGAAGTTTGGTGTCCTGGGGTGGTTCATAGGAAGAAGAGCTCAACACAGCTCAGCCTCAGAGCAGCTCGAGGGCTCGTGACACTCAGCTAATGACCAGTGTTGGGGGATGGCTTCACTCTGCAGGACGGCTTGGGCTCAGCAACTCCTTATTCTCCTGCTGAAAGATGCCATTAATTTTCAGGATGAACTGGGACATTGCAGGGATTCTGTGTTTTTTGGCAAATGCAACTAACATCTCTTTTTGAGTCTGAACAATATCACAGGGTGTGCTTGCATGGGCTGAGCTGACATGGTATTCTTGCTGGTGAAATAACGAGCAGTGCAAAGTCATCCTGTAGGAAACTGGCAGGACAAGAGGAAATGACCTTAAATTGTGCCAAGGAAGGCTTGGATTAGATATCAGGAGAAATTTCATCACAGAAAACCTGGCGAGACATTGGAACAGGCTGCCCAGGGCAGTGGTGGAGTGCTCCAAAATGTGTGGATGTGGCACTTGGGGACACGGGTTGGTGGTGAATGTGGTGGGCTGACACTTGGATTTGCTCACCTAAAGGGTCTTGTCCAGCCTTAACCATTCTGTGATTCTGTGAAATGCAGCCAGAAGAAAGAGGAGCGGAATTTAACTGTTTCCAGGGTTTTAAAGCAGCACCCTCTGTACTGGTGCCATAAAGCCGTAAGAAGGAGGATTTGCAGCCGGCTGACATAAGTCTCATGTAATTTATATTCATTTTTTCCCCTGCACATGCTTCTCCTGACCTCCAGGCAACACAGGAGGTTTTCACAAGAAACTTTAATGACAGTAAGTTTTATTTCAATAGCAGGCCCTAAACCAGCTTCCCATCACTTTGTAAGCCAATTTCTGTTTTGATAAATTAATAAACTCTGACCCCCCCAGCAGCTGACTTTCCTTTTGAGGGAGGTATTGCAGAGAACTGCAGGTCTCTCCCCTTTTCTGTGCTGCTTTCCAGTGCTTTCCATGAGAGGCTTTAGTTATTTCTGAGCAATACGAGATCTCTGGACATTTACTGCAGTTAGATAATTTTTAGAGGGCATTCTATCCTTTCACTTTCTGCCTGCATGGACTGTAAATATCCTTAGCAGAGCTGAACTTCTCTCAATCCCTTGTTTCCCCATAGCACTTATTTCTTTCTACAGCAGCTGCACTGCTTTTACAACATACTCACAGTGTTTATAAATTCAGCTCCTATGTGTCTGGTTTCAAACACTTCCAAGGGTTTAGCTGACCACTCTTCATTGCAAATAATTATTCTTTTTCATGGACTCATTTGGAAAGGATTTTTCACTTTATATACACTTTTCACTTGCTATAATTTCAATTATTGTGGTATTATCTCTGGCTCTCCTTGAGAGACAGGTTTGATACTCTGAAACACAGCGAGCAGGACCTTGATTCAGACATGGCCCACTGGATATTTTGGATCCACCCTGTGACAGGAAATCTGAATGGAAAAAATGCTCTTCTTCATAGCCTTGCAATAATTCAGGAATCAAAGCAGATGAAACTGTTATCCCCATCGTTAGTGGTTTTCACCACTTGTCTGGATAAAGCTCTGAGTAACCTGGTCTGACCTCAGAGCTACTTTGGGCAGGAGCCGGACTAGCGATGTCCTGCCATCCCTGTGATCCTACTGACACAATCAGCATCTGTTCATTAGAAAAATGATGTGGCTTTGCTTATTTTTTTTAGTACACCCCTATCAGAAAAAAAAAAAAAGTCATAAATGCTGGGCAAGAGTTTTAACACTTGAGTTATGTGAATATTTTCACATCTATTTCTGTAATTGATATTTTAATTTTTTTTTTAAGTAGGAATGTATTTTCTTGTCCAGTTTTTGTAGACTGCACATCAGGGGCTTAATTTTTCTCAGGTCTTTTCAGTCCTTCATTGATGGGTTATCCCCAGTGTCACATCTAGAGAGTATTTGTTCCGAGGTTGTGTCAGCAGAAGATGTCTTGGACAGCAGGATCGGTCAGCCAGGATTCCTTCCTCTGTAGCCTCTCCATCCACCACTGATCATTGGGAAGGAGGATTCAAAATTAGTGTATGAAACAACTTTTGCTTTACAAATTTTGTCCTATGGTTATAAATGATTTTTTTCCCCATTAATAGAATCTGTTTAAAAAATCTACTTCTTCTATTTTATGCATCATATTTTGGCTGTGTCCTTTTCCATCTGGGATTCTGAGTGTGGTTTTTCAGTCTCTCTGGGTTCCCATCTCACGAGTGGGTGTTAAGGGTCTGAGCATTTGGCAACCCTGTGGGACCCTGCTGTTAGAATTCCTGGTCTGAAATGTGTATCTTTCAGTGTCTGCATGAAATTTAAAGGAATTTATCCCTAGGAAAACACGTGGGCTACCATTTTAGGATTTCCATCCAAAGGAAACACGTCTGGGAAAAATTGCTGTTTCTCAGCTGCCTTTACCGCTTCAATGCTCAGAGCAAGATCAGGATGTAATTTTGGGTCACACAGCAGGTTCTGCCAGGAGATGGTTTGTTCCCCAGCACAGGGTTAATTTAGATTTGTGTTTGATTGTGTATGATTTTCCGAGCTGAACAGGGAGGAAAACTACAACTGATTTACACCTAGCCAGAAAAAAAAAAAGATGGAACTCAAATAAAAGGTATGAAAGGCCTGAAGCTGGGAAAAGTCACAGGTTTAGTTCCTCACGTTGGAATGTGACTCACAGGGAATGACACTTATGTTCTGGAGCCTGCTGTGTGTTTTCTGTCATGAATGAAAGATTGCAGCAAACAGACAAGACAACACCACCATGGGGGGGAAATTACATGGGAGAATGTGTATACTGACTTACTCTTTCAAGGATAAGATAGTATGTGAAACACTTGTAGCTAAGTGAAATAGGATAAAAGGTGCCAGAGCTCAGTTGCTAATGGATGAACCTGCAGTGATTGTGCCCTAAATAGGCTGAAACTCCCCTGCAGTGCAGGGAGCAGCTACACACACTCTGAGCACATCCTGCTGCTTCACTTCCACCAGGGGCAAACACACCATCAGCAAAGCCAGGCACACAGAAAGGCTCCAAATCCTAAATAATCTCTTGTAAGTCATAGAATCACAGAATGCCCTGAACTGGGAGGGACCCACAAGGACCATCCAGTCCAACCCCTGGCCCTGCACAGACACCCCAGCAATCCCACCCTGTGCCCCAGAGCATCATCCAAAGGCTCCTGGAGCTCTGGCAGCCTCGGGGCCGTGCCCACTGCCCTGGGGAGCCTGCTCAGTGCCCACCACCCTCTGGGGGAAGGACCTTGTCCTGAGGTCCAACCTGACCCTGCCCTGGCACAGCTCCAGGGCCCTGTGCACAGTTTTAAGGTTTTTCATTCAGGTATTCATTCTGGCATACATTTACCATTTAAATGGCTTCAGAGTTTATCACTTACAATACTTTCACCTTTTAAAGAAAATTTAATAATTAACTAAAACTTAAAAATATTTTTATGCCCTAATGTTGTTTGGTAACTGATGTTAATAATAATTAGCTTATAAAAAAATCCAAACTTTTAATTTAAGATATAACATGAGTCACAGAATCACGGAGGTTGGAAAAGACCTCTAAGATGGAGTCCAACCTTTGACTGATCACCAGAGTCATTCTATCAGATAGATTAAATAAAAGACAATTAAAGACAAATAGAAGATATTAAAAATCTTAGATAGCAAGGCTGACTGGATTTCCCCATAATAAAAGTATGTGAAACGAAGTAATGTCTTGAATTTAATGAAAGGTGTGGCTACAACCATTAGGAGAACTGGGCTTGTAGTTTTTGGCTGATCTCTGCTTCTTAATATGCTTCCAGATGTCAGGACAGATGCTTTACCCATCACCTCTCCCTCTGATGCAGCAGGTAAATACTGTTTTATTACCCCTGAAATTAAAAAATTGTAACTCTGGATCCATATTTTACCAAAGCAGCTGATTTTATATTCAGAGGGGTTTTTTTTAACCTTCAATTTTATATACTTCCCACTTTCTGAGGATTTAAATATAATGAGTTTGAGAATCTGTTATTATAAACACAACAAATTATTCACTGGATAATGGATGGAAAGTGATGAATTACTGGAACATAAATCTATAACATTCACTCATGGTTGGTAATAACAGAGCAATGGCAAGGCTGATTTATTACTTGCTGGTGTATCTATTCCTGTTCGTGATTGTTAAAATTATAGTACATAGAAAAATTTAATTAAAGTTATTAAAATGAGGAAACTATTTTCTGTTTTCTATTCTGCAGCTGCAAAAGTTTTTCATTTGAGCATAAATTTAGGAATAAGTGTAACATTCATCAAAGTGTAAAGAGCAATGTTAGATGTAGAGCTTATTGTAAATCTCATATTTCATCAACAGAAAGGACAATATGTGTCACAGAGTGCAAGAACTCTGAGCTCTAGAAAGCCAAGCAGGGAAAGAAATCATCTGTCATAAATATCTGAAATCCTCAGGCAGACAAAACACATTAAATCCATTTAGATGTTCAAATAATGCAGATAACATTGGCATGATGGGTTTATGTCCTGTTTGAGCCACGAAGAAGTGTCCTTGCGATAAATCTCAGAACCTCCATCTCTGCTGTGCTCTGAACTCTCCCAAAAAGCAGGAAAACATGCAGTGGTTAACTCTGGCCACAGCCCCTGAGAGGGAACCAGATACTCTTTATTTGACTGTCCAACGTGATCCAGAGCTAGAGGAGGAAAGACACTTGCAACAAAATCTTTCTAAACCTACTACAATCTTTTCTATCAGTCTATTCAGAGACATCACAGGGGAAAAAAGTGGAGTTTAGAAATAGGTTTGTCCTTCCTTGATGGGTTTTTATTCACTGAGACTGTATTTTATTGATTTCTAACCTTGAAGTAATTTGAATGATTTTTGCAATGAACCAGTACAAAATCTCACTTGAAACAGCAATTTTGTTTTACTCAGTGAAGGGAAATATAACAGGCAGTTAGATCAGCTTTCAAAGCCTGGAGGAAAAGACAGGCCAGGGAAGGTTTATCCTCTCAGACAAGGCCCAGAGGTTATCCAGAGGCAAACTTTAGCCCAGACTTAGGGAACATTTTGCCACTTCAAGAGTTTTCGGCTCTACTTAGATGTTGGAGCTTTTGTTCTCCCAGAGAGGATCTTTCTGCTGAGCCAAGGACATAAAACAGACTTGAAATTTGGAGTGTTCTCGGTGCTGCCTGTCCTCCTGAAAAGATTTATTCTGTTTTAGTCCCAGCAGATAGTTACCCAAACTTCACTGGCAGAGGGCTGTGAGGAAATGCAGCTCTGATGGACAACCTGCATAGGAGGAAAATAAGGACAACTTGATAAATCCAGGCAGGATCAGGGAGCTGAACAGATGAAACACGATCCTATGGAGTGATCCAGAGGGGGTGTTTGCTTATACCTAAAGGAAGGCACTTAAACAATTTGCTGTAATTCAGAATATATTTAGTATAGAGCAGCCTCTGTGTCTGCAGTAAACAGACGCCCATTGAGTGGGCTCGCGATTGCTTAGGGCTTCAGGAGAAGAAAGGGAGGTTAATACACAGATTTGTATGGGAAAAACACCCTGGTTTGGATTAAAAGAAAGCGAAAGTTGTTGACAACATGTTAAAAAAATAAATATGGTATAGACTAGACACCATTTATTTTCCAAGGGCAAGATGACTGGAATCTATACAGATCCCAGATTTGCTCAAATTCTGTTAATGTGGGATTATTTTCTCAGCATTTTAGGATTGGCCTTTAATAGTTCTGGCATCTTCCAGGGGTAGACCACTGCCCTCTAGTAGGGTTTAATTTAGCCTCTGATGGCATGTCTGGAGCGTAATGGGTGCTTGGGGCTGCTCAGCTCCACTTATGACCTTACCCTGCTTAAATTAGTGGGGTCAACTGATGAAGTAATATGCTCAGATTTGATTGCCACTGTCATCCCCTAATCTGGGAAAGAAAGAGTGCTGGAATACTCTGCTGAATTATCTGGAGTCTGCTTGGTTCTTAAGAAGGGATTTGCACTGAGGTGTTTACCATCTGTTCACCGATTTTATTTGTGGGATGAAAGGAGCTGAGAGGAGCTCTTCAGTCAGAGGGTGCTGATATGTGGATAGTGCTGTCCCATTGGCCAGCTGTTTCTTAGCCATGCACCTGATTCCAGCACAACTAAGCCTCAAACTGAGACTGGGGTCTTTAACACTTGATTATGTTGCCCTTTGTGGTACAATTGAGTCTCTTCTCTTGCCCTGGGGGACTGATGGGTTTGCTGATACACCTGAAGCACCTTTGGAAAATCACCAGCAATGAGTTCCTAATTAGTGACTCACCAAATACACAAAATTCGACATGTCTTCAAAGCTGCTTAGGATGTCCTGAATTTGGGCACATCAGTATGTTGGGAACCACAAGCAGTGACATTGTTCGTGCCAGATGGGCCTTTCCAGGTTGAAAATTGTCCAAATGGTAATGAATTGGAGGCAGCAGATCCATTCATTCCAAGAAATAAAAAGCCCCTGTAACTGATGGGATAGACAAGGATTATTCTCATGGAATAATCCTTTCTTGGCTTCTCTGCTAGAGAAAACCTGCCTGCAAGCTTGAGAAGCAGAATAAGTAAAAGTTAAAGGCTGTCCTGAGTTTTTAATTGTGCTTATTATTGAATGACTTTTTAGTAGGTTTTGGGACTCTGTTCAGACACACAGATATCTGCTGACAATCCAGCAAAGATTTACACATCTGCAATCTCAGAACTCAATTGTTGTCATCATTTTATGCTCCATTATTGGTGAGGCTGGTCCACTGAGTCAGAGTCAGTTCCAAACACAGCAATATGACTCCAGAAATTTTTACAGCCTAATTTGTGTATCCAGCAGTTTAAACTGCTATTTTTGATTGTGAGAACTATGGATTTTTTTGTTTGGGACCTTTTTGTGTCTCTACCTGGTGCTCCTGTATCAACAGCTGGATATCCATGATATAAAGTCCGTGAATTTTGGAAATAGATGTTCCTTCAAATCCAAAATAATCATCTTGCCATCCTTCTGAAAAACACCCACCATGGTTTTTCCAACTCACCACCTCATTCATTTTATAGTGTGTTTGTTTTTTCTGATTTCTTTACACTTTTGTTGACTTTAGAGAGTGATATTTAACAAATAATTTTGGTGTTTGGTTTTGTTATTCAGCACCTCAAGTACAATTACCCTGTTAAGAGGAAGAAATATTAGTTCAGGTCTGTCTATAGATGTGGCTATTTTGTATTCTTTTTCAAGCTCCAAAGGTGAGACCTTAACAGCAAATTCTTCTGAAAAGAAAAACCCTGTAAGAGCAACAGAGTTTTCAAGAGTGGCATATCTTTCTCCATTAAAGCATGTCAAGTCTTATCTCAAGTGTATTTCTGAGTTTGCCACTTTCCATTCTTGTTCTGGTGTCACTGAATTAACCTTCCATACACAGTATGATCTCAAAATCAAACAGTTGTTAAGACCTTGAAGGTAAAACTCTAAAGATATCATGAGTCTTCACAGAATTACTTGTCTGAACGAAGCCGTCTTCCTTTTTTTCACTTGTTTAAAAAAAGAGAAAAGTACATTGCTAAACTCCTGAGCTTCATAGTTGGGAATGCTGTCCTTGTTCCCTGCAGAAACCGAGTGCTCAGATGTTCTGGAAAGTTCTGACAGTAGGAGCAGTGCCATGAGTCCATGTTCAATAACATTCTGAGTTACCATTAGCCTTTTTTTCACAGCTTTGCCTTGTGAAGGGGTATAAAAGTGAACAATTAGTCCCCCAAGTCCTGTTTGTGCCCTCCAGCATTCCCTCTGCAGCTCCTGATGCTACAGGTGAAGAGATGCCTTTCAGTTCTGGGCCTTGTTGTCCAGCAAACTCATCCCAGTATTGACTGCAAATGGTTGCAGAACTTTGGCTCAGCAAGGCAGGACTGGGGGTTTTCATGGCCTGTGACATGTCCAGGGAGTGACACTTGCAGTCACAACAACCTCTTTTTCCTTGCATTTTGCCATCCTTCAATTCCTACAGCGAGTCATTAGCATTTGTCACATCTTTTTCTTGACCTGGGCAACCTCTATTCCAGTATTTGGTCAGTCTCCAAAAGCACACAACTCACCTCTTGCAGGTGAAGGTTGCTTTTGTAAAAAAATCAATATATATATTGAGATCTTGTGTCCGTGGTAAAGGGTGGTGACAAGAAGAAGAATAATTCAGCTTTGATACTCAAGCTGGCTCTGCTTTCCTTACAAATTATATCATTGAGTATTCCCTTGCTGTCCAAAGACAAATTTATAATGCTGTGCATTCCTACACCTCTGTGCCCACCACAGACATACGGCACGAGGGTGAGAGGTGCGGGTGACCCTGAGGGCTGGGTTTGGAGCAGGATCACACCACAGTGTCTTCCACAGCTCCATTTCAGCACTGCTAATCCCACAGGGGCTTCTCTCAGCTGAGGGGCTACAACCAGGGGCTTCTTGCCAGTTTGTGCTGCTTAAGGGGATAGTTTTACAGCTGGCTTTCTTCTGCTTCCATCTGAAATGGTATAAGGGAGTTGAAATAGAACGTGAGAGAAGATGATCCTGAATATTCTGCTTTATTTTATTATCATGGTGCTTTAAATAGACAGAAAACCTGGGCTCAATGTGATCCTCCCTGTCAAGGCACACATCCCCCCAGACTCAGAATCCTGTCTCATTATTTACAAGTGGTGGAATGCACGTTGTAATTATCAGTTTATTTGTTACAGAGTTGACCGAGTTGAGCTGAAAAGCTGTTTTCATTTACACAGACAAGCGGAACTAGCCTGGAATGTTTATGGAACAATGTGGTGCATAGAAATGCTCCCACTGTAAACATTTCTCTACAAGGAATGCCCAGGTCAGAATTCCAAAAGATAAATCAGGCCCTCAGCTGTTTCAAGGCAGTTGCTGCAAACCTGTGAGGTTACTCCTTGGTACAGGACTACGAGCACATTGAAATGAACTTTTGAGATATGGTTTGGTGGGCATGGTGAGGTTCTGACAGAGGTTGGACTGGATGATCTTGGAGGTCTTTTCCAACATTAATGATTCTGTGATCCTATGGAATTTGGTAATAAAGCATTTGTTTCTTGGAATCAAATATTAAAGGTGTGTTTTTACTGCCACCATCAAATAGTTCTTCCCTCCTGCACAGCCTTACTGAGCGTGCATTTCCGAAATGTGGATGGCAGGAGTGCGCCTTGAGCTGCTGCTCTGGACAGGGTAAAAGAGTTTCACCTCGTTTAAAACTGATTAGTGTGTGTTAATGAGTCCAGAGATACAAATCCATAGTTTAGGATACAAGCAGACAGCATTTCTCCAAAGGGAGAATTCCCACAAGTTCAAGGCTTTGCCCAGCTGGGTGAACCAAGAACAGCTTTCTTTTCCTCATCACCGTGTACCATGTTTTATTCAAGTCACACTTGCACAGAACTTTCACAGTATTCCCTTGTTGTCTGAGATAATTTACTTTCAGCTTGATCTTGAATAACTGGCCAGAGCTGGTTTTGTTCATCTGTGAAACAGAAGGTATTACATCAGTGCTCAAAGTGCTTATGGAATGCAAACGCTGTGGAAATACCATCAGAAATGTGCATGCATGGGAGTATTAGCACTTTAATTTTCAGCTGCTGAAGAATCCCACATGAGCTTTCCAGGTTTTTCGAGCAAGGGGAAGTTCTGCTTGCTTCCTAGGAAATTCCAGATGCTTACAAATGAGACAGGGTTAAACTTTATTGCAGAATATAAAAGTTGTCACTGTTTTCCAGTGAAGGGGAAGTTAGAATTGTAGCTGTTCAGCAGGGTCTCTAAGGAGCTGGCAAGGGACACAGCTTTGTGGAACTGCTCATGGCAGTAGGACTCTGTCCAGTGCATTGTTTGTTAAGTCTTGTGTCTGGTTGGTTGGGTTTTTTTGAATATTTAAGCACATGTGCTTTATTTACCTCAAGAGGTACCATAACAATGCCCCAATAGTCCCGTTAATGTGACAACAGATAAGTGGAAAGGCAGATTTTTATGATGACAAATTTCTGCTATGGATTTTGTCTCTTTTTCTCCTCCACTGACTGAGAGAGATGGTGTTTCCATTATATATTAGGAGATTCTTGGCTGTGAGGGTGGCCAGGCCCTGGCACAGGGTGCCCAGAGAAGCTGTGGCTGCCCCACCCCTGGGAGTGTCCAAGGCCAGGTGGGACGGGGCTTGGAGCAACCTGGGCTGGTGGAAGGTGTCCCTACAGGTGGCACTGGATGATCTTTAAGGTCCCTTCCAACCCAAATGTTCTGTGACTCTGTGACACTTGTACCCAGTTCCACTCCCTCACTGCCCACATCGCAGCTTATTTTATTTCTCAGTGCAAAAATCTGCTACTGCTGCTTCTACTGTCCTTCTTCCTAATTTTCTTCTGCTTTGGGTCTTATCATGAGAGCCTTGGGCTCCAGTGACTCATCTTGGATTGTGGTTTTCTTTGAACTTTGCTTCTGCCTTTGTTTCTCACAACAGAAGATTTGGGGTTATGCTCATGAAAATGTTCCTGGCGGTGTGGGGCACAAGCTGATCTTCATTAGGAAGAGAAACTGCAATCCTATTTTTTGAAACACAGAGAAATCTGTTTGATACAGTTCTGTGTAGTTCTTGTTTGAAAAAGGAAAAATGAATCCCTGTTGATTTTGAAGAGTTATATCTAAACTGAAATTCAAAAGGGGGAAAAAAACTTCCTGCAACTAAAGCAAGAGAGTTTCATATGTAAAGTGACTTTCAGTGATGCAATTTTAATTAAAGTCTATCATATTAAAAAACCCCAGAAATAAAAAGCAAACCTTATTTTTCCCCCAGAACTTTTGAATTCTGAACAAGCCACTTCATTGCAAAAGTCTCGCAACAAGGTTATTCATAAGCAGTGTTTAAATGGGCAGTTATAGGTGATATAATTCTACTTTAATGCTATATGTGAATTCACGTTGAAGAGTGCAAGTCCTTGTGCAAGCCATGCATGACCCTCACACAACATTTGAGGAAGAAGCCCTTCCCCAAGATCCCTTTTGAGCAAAGCAAACCTCACAAACATTGTCCTGCCTCAGGGACAGTAAAAGATGATGGTGTGGATGTTAAATCAGAATCTTACAAAGGCTTTGCGTGGCAGAATGGTGGCTCTTCTGCTGGATTGCCTGCAAAATAAACCCCACTTTGGCATCCTTTGTCGTCTTCTACTGTGGTATCCTCTGGAAGATGTTGAAGGGGAGAGGGGGGTGCAATAGATTAGGAGACCCTGCAGTGAGGTTCCCAATTCATCCTGTTAAGGTTTGTCCTGGGGCCAGTTGTGTTTCCTGTACCATCCTTGGGGATGAAAAGATGGTTTCAATTCTCTTTTTACTGAACACTTGGTAGACTGGACTCTTGTCCTTCAAGTGAAGTTTGCAGACACTCTCCTGATGATGGCACTACTCAACTGAGTAGCACTGTGTTAATAGCAGACCTTGATCCATATCCATTCTCTGTATTTTTTGGAAAATAATGCTTGCAAGCTTGCGAAGAGAGACCTCAGAGCTTTCTTTTGGTGGTCCAACAAAAAGCCCTCCCATTTCTGTACACTCAGATGCAAATATCAGCCACAGCCTGGCCTTGCTTGGTATAAGAACGAGGCTTTTTCACAGCTGATTTTCTTCTGAATCCAGGGACTTTCCTCTGAGTTCATCCCTACAATTACATTCCAGAAGATACCATGCAGAGGAAATGGTCTCAGCAATCACCCCAGATGATTTATAAGGTGTTTGAATCCAACACGTATCTCATTCACATTATGCCTCAATGCAGAGCTGTCTCAGCAGAGTGTGTGCAAGCAAATCCATTCACATGCACTGTAATAAGGCTGCCCACCCCTCCAGGAGCTTTGAAAAGATGGAGGCTACTTATCCCATTCTTGTTCATTGATCCATCCATCCTCGAAGCAAAAGATATTATATTTCAGAGCTTCAGCCACAAGGACCTCCAGCCTCACTGAGGAATTTTCTGAACCACTGACTGTAATTTCCATATTCTGGGGAGAACAGTAGAATGCATTAGATTAATATCTGAACTTAGTAAAGCATTTGATATCATAGTTCACAAGAATTATTCATGAAAATAATCTATCTTGGCTTGACTATGATCCTTTGGAGGAATTGATACTTAAAAATGCTTTAACGTAAATGTCTATGAGGATGTAGCCGACCTAGGGAGCAATCATGTCGACCCCAGCCCTCGGAATGAAAATAAAGCTAATGTCACTTGTGTAGTCCCTTATCCCACTCAAGGGAGGAAGTTTAGAGGCAGAATAGTGCTTGAAAAGTGCTTTGCTATAAGTGACTGGGATATTTTGGCTGGCACTCTGCTTTTCAACAGCATCCATTTTGGGCTTGCTTGTATTTAAATATACACTTGCCTATTTTCCCCAGGAGGCCTCTGGGTGCATTTCATCAATTAAAAGAATATTTTATACACCATGAACAATACTGTGCCAACAACTGGCAATGCTTCCTCAAAGTCCAAGTGAAAGGAAAGCTGCCATGGCTTCACCAGTGCAGCGCAAAGGGCACCCACAGCTTTCTGTGAGACTTTGTCCCCTCGTTGTTTCAGAGAGGGACCCAGTTGGGACCATTGTGATGGGCTTTGGTAAAGTGCTTGGGTGAAATCCAAATGCCATGGAATTGGGAAGGGGAGGGGATTTGCAGTAACTGGTTCTGGGAGGGAGGCTTTGTCATCTCCTGAGGTGGTGTGGGATCATTTGGTTCAGGAAGGTCGTTCTGGGTATCCTTGTTGTATGGCACAGTCTGAGAGAGGTCTGGGGGGATGCTGATGTGCTGTGGTGTTGGGTTTGTGCCTGGGAAGCAGCAACACTCAGAACCAGTCACCTGCTGATGAGGGGAATGGTAATCCAGGGAATCATACCAGGAATTGCACAGTTCTTTTTTTTTGTCAGTAGAGCAGAAAGAAGCAAGAATAGACTCAGTCACTACATTTGCTCCAACTTTCAAGGAAAAATGTGAAATTACAACCACTGAGAATAATTTAATTAATTTATACCTAGTTGCTAGCATTTAGCTTTTTTAGCTTTTATCCATGGTGGTGCATATCCCTGAATTTAATCACTTCCAGGAGTTGGTGTTTTACAAGAATTTCCTATCCCTGGAGTCACCTCTTTCCAGAATCCCCCACAGCCCATTGACCACTAACACAAACTGGAGAATTCTGAAATGAAACTTCTTAGAACGAAGGCTGAGCATGAATTTCCCTTTTCTTGGGGCAGTAGTTTGAGGCTTTCTAGGCTGTTTTAGTGATTGAGATAAATTTTGTGCACCCTTTGCATTAAAAAGAAAGGAACTCTCGATTTAATGGGAAGTTCCACTTGCTGTAAATAAAGTGCTTTGCTCAATTTGCTTTGTGTGTGCCACGATCAAGTACAGCCCCAGGGACGCTGAACTATATCTTAATATTTTAATTGCATGTCCACATATGTGATTGACTAAAAAAAAAATGGATAAATTTGACTTCCTAGAAAACAAATAGCTTAAAAAAAAAAAGATACAGACCAGAATTTCTGTTTGCTGCCTGATTTCCCCTGCAGCAAAACCCTGTGCAGCCCTGTCAGCGAAGATACAAGGTCAGTGGAGACGCTGACATTTAATGCCAGTAGTAAACATTTCAGCATACAGAAAGCAATTATTTACAGCCTAAGCAGTGAGAAATTACTAAGCTTGTCTTTAGACCTTGTGGCTTCTTGGCTGGTATTTGTAGAGGTGATGGATACACAAAAGGATTTCTTTACTGCTGTATTTTCTTTACTGAATTCTCTGTAGACGTTATTGTGCTGAACTTTCTGAAGGCTAATAGCTCACAGAGCACAATAAAAAGTGGTTATTTAGCAACACTTCAACAGCTATAATACTTTTTTTCCCCCCCTCTAATGCACCTTTTTAATAACTTCCAGCTGAAAATACTGCCCTTATTTCCTAAGAGCTCCTCATGTTTACTAAATCACTGGTAGGTATTGTTCTTTTTACAAACTTCCCCACAAAAACAGCCTGTAAAATATTATTATTTCAAGTAGCAATTCATGGGAACAGAGCAGTCCCTTGCACTGAGCAGGAGGAGTCATGGAGTAGAATGAAAACTTCTTATTCTTTTAAATAGCAATTCTATTTTAGAAGCTTCCATAGTTGTTTTTTTTTTTATTGTGAGAGGTGTGTACTACAGTAATATAGAATGTTACGTGTATTTCACACTTAGGAAATTGCATATTTAGAAATTAAAATCCACTTAAGTAATATATTCTTTATAAAATTTGGATTTAAAATAATTATCTATGCAAACCCAAATTATTATTTTTTATTATGAATTGCTATTAGTAAGTATTTTAATACACGATATCACGGCAAGTACCAAAGACGAGTAAAATGTGAGTTTAGAATATCAAATGTTAGCTGTTTCCTGAGAAATTTTAAGAAACTCATCAGAGATTCCTGATGTTAAGATTGATTTTCCCCATTGCTAGAACTAAAGGAAACGTGGAATTTCCCACTTACTGCTCCCAACTCTCAGGTGTAATGACATCCTGACCAGGGACAGCACCCAGGGAATGGCTGGAGCTGTGCCAGGGCAGGGTCAGGTGGGATCTCAGGACAAGGCCCTTCCCCCAGAGGGTGGTGGGCACTGAGCAGGCTCCCCAGGGCAGTGGGCACGGCCCCAAGGCTGCCAGAGCTCCAGGAGGGTTTGGATGATGCTCTGGGGCACAGGGTGGGATTGTTGGGGTGTCTGTGGGTTGGGCTGGATGGTCCTTGTGGGTCCCTCCCAGCTCAGGGTGTTCTGTGACTGTGATTAGAAAACTTATGTCCTTCTTGTGCCTTTTTGGCTCGACTTTGAGAGCCTTTGGCATCTGGGAGAAGACAAATCTATATGAATGTCTGCACTGCCGTTAGTACTGGCGGGGAAAAAAATAGAGTGTTGAAAATAAAAAGTTTGTCAAGTTGAAGATGCAAACCTCACTTATCATATCTTAAAATCTCTCCATTCTCTATTTTAGTTTTGGGTAGGAAAACCATTACTTGCCATGTTAGTGCAGAAGCCTTGCTTGGAAGCTGAACTCTTGCAGCACTGGTGGAAATTGCCAACACTCAGAATTTTGTGAGCTTGGCTTTTTTTACTTTGCTTTTCATTCCCTCCATCTCTGTAGAAGTCTGGACAAGGAAAAGGACACAGAGGATAAATGACAACAGGAAGTGCCAATAAAAAGGCTGAGCACAGCAGGGATGTTGTGTGGTTACAACGTCTGAGAATTTGGCAACTTAATAGAGGTCATTGAGACACAATGCAAGAAAACAGGAATTAGGGGAACTGAAGCCTTTTCTAGGTAAGAAAGTGGTATGTAAAAAAAAAAAAAAAAAGGCGGCAGAAAGGATTAGGAAATCCAGGAAAGTTGTGGTGCTCTTAAACACTGTATGTTAAATTCTTACTATAAATAAGACAGGGACCACCATCACAGGCTGAACAGGGAAAATTAATTTAGTTTATTGCCAACTAAAGTGGAGCAGGAAGGAGAAAAACAAAGGCAAAAACTCTGAGACAGTTATCTGAGAATATTTTATTGTTTTTATTCTTCTGTTCAAAAAAACTGGAGTTCATCCTTGTGTGTGGTCTGTTCCATTCCTTTCTACGCTCCCCTCTCTCACTATCAAACAATTCCTCCATCCAAAAAAGCCTTCCTTTCCTTTCAGCTCTTGAAAATTGTTGAGCTGGCAACAGTACAGGGATATGGCTGGTCTTTCCTTTGGGGAAACAGGACTGGGCCATAACAATTATAATCCTGGCAAGACAAATCTGGAAGTCCAGGAAAAACTACCCTTGGATTCAGTCTTGGCTTCCCAACAGTAGGTGCCCCAAGTGGCCAACTCCTGCCTTGAGTTTGCATCTTGGATGCACAGAATTTAGGTGAGGAGATAAAATATAGATGAGGCTGAGCCTGGAGCTCTTGTAAAAATGTTATGAGCAAATTTTGGGGCAGGTGCCTGCCTCGGTGATAATCTTGTAGCTCACAGTAAGTTCTGCTTCTCCAAGAGTTATGTGGGTCTTCTTCCTATTTATTTGTATGTGGAGTTATAAATTTCTGAGCTTATTTCTTGCTTGTGGGATAAATTCCCTCCCTGTGCATTTTTATTCATGCAGGCTTTCATTTGATCCTGCTATAAGATTCTCTCCTTTTCATGTGCTCAAAAATTGTAGCTACAGCAACTTCTATGGGCGTGTAATTATGCAGCTGCTTAACGCTCCTGTCTTCCTTGTTGTGCTTATTCTCCTTCCTGGTGTCATCTCAGAGGCAGGAGTTATGACACTGGAGTCTCTTAAATCATCAATCTTAGCAGAGGCACAGTTTGCAGGGTGTGCAGGCTGAGATCCAGGGCACAGGGAGTGTGTGCCTCTGTCTCCTTGGGCTATGGGGGTGTCTGGAGCTCTGCTCCTGCTGGGAACCAGCCACCTTTCCTGCTGCAGTTTGGGCATGGAATGAGTGCAGAACTTTCAGCTACCACCTAAAAAGCCCCACTAAGGATTTGAACAAACTATTCGCACTGCCTCGAAGTTATGCACAGGCATCCCTGGAAAGGCATCTTTAAACAGTGTGACCTGCAAGATTGTTTTTAATTTTCTTGCTGTCACGGACACTTCACCGTGCCATCCTCCATTCAGTTGGCTGAAAACAGTGGAAATAATGCTTTCAGATAAATAAAGATGTAATTTCACACTCCACCCCTTTCCCCCTGCCCTTGTTTTCATCCTTTTGAGAAGCTGCTGTTTGATCTGTCAAGCTCACACACTGGGAAGTACCTAATGCAGGTGCTGGAGTTGTCCAGCAGCCTGGAAACATTTATTTGTACCACAAATTGCTCATTTCACCCTCAGACTGTTTAGCTCTCTGGCTCCTGACATTTTCAAATGACAGTAGTAAAAATGGATGTGGTGAGCGGAGAGAAGTTGGAGCTGCTGGTTTATGTACTGCTTGAACAAAGAGGGTAATGGATCCCTTTTCAATGGTGTGAGGTTATGAACTAAAGCAAACAAAAGGCTTATGGGGGTGGAAAAACACTGAATAGCACAAACATCATAAGTCAGTTCCTGAAATATTATTGGTTTGAAGCATTTTAGGAAGAGATTCTGTCTTCTGAGCTAGATGTGATAGCACAGTACACTTCCTCCAGTGGTAAGAGAAGGATGAGGCACATCCCAAATGGGAGAAGATATTTTAAAGGACACTAAGAAAAGGCAGAAGTTGAGGAGGACTGGCTTCAATTCTAATGTAGACGATATAAAAGAAAACCTTTGACAACACTCCATGTCTATTCCACCATAAGAAATACTAGACTTCAAACAG
Source organism: Acropternis orthonyx (assembly GCA_035583155.1). Lineage (NCBI taxonomy): Eukaryota > Metazoa > Chordata > Aves > Passeriformes > Rhinocryptidae > Acropternis > Acropternis orthonyx. Next base: position 26,368,580 of record JAWWEU010000005.1, on the reverse strand, counting down.
CAAACCCAAAATTAAAGCCTTGAGAATTAAAATATAACTTGGATGAGGGAAGGAAGAAAAGATCAAGAGAGAAAACTTCTCCAATGATTTTTTTCCCCCCCAAATAAACCTTCTGTCATAAAGAATCCTTGTCACACCTCCAGTTTCACCCCGCATAACCAAGCCCATGAGCTTCAGAGCACCTGGCCCATCAGTGACACAGACACCTGTTGCAAAGCAAAAGTGGTTCCACGAGATTTAAATCAATTTGGAATTGAAAAAAATTTATTGATGCTGAACAGTCAACTGTCGGGATCCATTCAGGATCAATATTGGCAGTGTACTGGATAAACAGCAGTGCCAGGCGCCTACAAGAAATAAATATACAGCTCTAATTTCCAGGTATTCTTCTACAACTCATCCTGAGAGCTTCAAGCTGGCACAAACGGACACTTTTTTCTGTCCCCCAGAAAATAGTGAAATAACATACACTGAAAGGAAGGAGTGCTTGGGAGGAAACTAATAAATAGCAACATTTCTAGTGCTGGACCTGGAAAATAAAAATAAGCCCATGCAATAAAGAACATATTCAGGAGAGTAATCCAGAAATTTTAACAGCTAATCCTGAATTTTTATATAAAATAAAAATAATCTAATGGTAGAAAATGTCTAAGACTTCAAGGAAAATTTGAGCAAATAAAAGGGGAACCCTGTGGGATTATCTATATGAAGAGGCAGAGTAATAAGACTATTTAAATTATTCTTCATTAGCAGATTTAAATAGGTGTAGGGAGTTGTTTCTCTTTAAAAACAAAGTTTAAATAATGCATTTGTAGCAAAATTTGGTATTGTTGCTACGGTAAACACAGACCAATATATTACTTACATATTCTTACATATTCTGTTCCTTAGACATATAGGTGAAAAATAATGTCCCTATTACTCAAACTGCAAAAACCCCTTAAATAAAAAAAGCCTTTTCTGTCTATTTCTGTTTGATCCTTGCTTTTAGTCTCTGTAGGGTTTTTTTTTCCCAGTTTATAAAACCTGTAGCACCTTTCACACAGGAGACTGAGCAATTATTTGTATGACTGAGCTCCTATAACGCTTGTGAAAGGACTGAAAAGTAATAATTCATGCACTCAGGTAAACAGAGTAGACATCAGAGGAAAAATTGACCTCATATGAAGTCAGCTTGGGCTAGAAAGGGATTTCAGTGTTTTACTTCAAAAAACAGAGAGAGCTTAATGATGATCTTTTCTAAATATGAGAGAACATATGTTTTAAGTATAGTTTCTTCACAAAAAAATCCTCCAGAAATGTATCAGAATGTGCCATTTTCCTGCATTAACACTGTAAATGATGCAAGTGGTTTCCTCAGGAAAATGCTGCAACTTCTTCAGTGAAATCTCAGTGAGATGAACACCTGGTAGCCCAAAGTGAGTGCGGGGCAGGTCCCTTCCCCCTTGGTGGTCCCTGTGCCAGCCCAGCACCTATTCCAGGGGTGCAGATGCACAGCTGGACACAGCTGGGCACAAAACCTCCCAGCTGCCCAGGCTCCTTTTACAGCCCCTTCCCAGCAGTTCCCCACGTTGGTTCTTCCCCCAGCTCTGTGTTCTCTCCTGCTCTGCCCAGTAAATGACTTGGCCCTGGTTACTTTTTCCCCATAGAAGTTATTTTTCCTACATGAGTACATAAATTGGGAATTCTCGATGCCTTTTCCAGGGTAATCTTGGTGTTACTGATACAGTTCCCTGGGTGCTGCTGGATTTCCAGCCTGTCTCCACAAAAGATCCCCAGTGCTCCCCTCCAAGTGTTTATAAAAAGTGCCTTTCTCTCACGTAAATCCCATTAAACCCCTGAAACCTGACCATTCCCAACAGCACTGTCTGAAACTCTTTTTCCTTTATCACTGTGCTCTTTGTTACATCCAGCAATTCCTCATGCCATTCCTGGTGCTTTTCCAGGATCTGTTCACTTCTCAGGTCAGGGCTTAGTCATCAACCTGTGTGCCTTAACACCACATGTCCTGTTCTCTGGGCTCTTGGGAAATCCCAAGTTAAAGGGGGCATAGCATTAGAAGAAAAAATTTAAAATTAAAATAATTACTAAGTTTTAGTAATTTTTTTGATACCAGAAAATATTTTAAGTCTAATTAGATTTTAATCTTTGTTCCAGCCTTGGGTTATACCAAACCTCAGAACAAACTGCTGTATCAGGAGGCTGACAAAAAGGTGTCTCCTAAGGATATAAACCAAACACTACTTTCTCTTGCTTAAGGAAAAATCATGAATCCAGTAAAATATTGATCATAGTATATGTAATTTACATCATATACAACAAATACATGATAAATTGATGTAAAACTGGCAAAAGCCCTCCACACGTGCTCTGTGTCCTGGTTGACACGGCAATAATACTGGGGCACATTCTCAGACCACGCAGCTCAGTGTGATATCCCAGTGATTCTACAAAAGCCACGGGCTTTGGCACAGCACAAAAAGCTGGAATCACTGGCTACCCAAACTTTGTTCTGTCACATCAATGCTGAGGAGTTGAGACCTCAGCATGACCAAACACCTGATCAGAAAAGTTCAAATGTACAATTTGTGACTTCACAGAGACTGTACAACCAACAGCTTGAAAACCAGACATTTCAACTTCAGGATCAACCCAGACAGGCAATGGCTTTGAGCTCCTTGCACTGACTTCCCACAAGGACAGCCTTGGATTAATGAGCTCACCAGGCCTTGTGGCTTGTTACCTTCTCGTGGTAGTTGAGCCATTAGCTTGCAAAACACTCCCTGTCATCCCAGCAATCTATAGAGGCTGTTCCTTTGACCTCATAGAAGCCTGTGTGCACTCATCATCCCATCAGGAAGAGGTGCTGAGCCAGGGGTTTAGTGCAGCCCTGTGCTATCACCTCCATCCAGCACGCAGAGAATCCGAGCTGGAGACGTGCCAGGGACCTTCCCTTGACGCTGGTTCACTCTGCCAGGGACTCACATCAGCTTTCCTTGGCATTCAGATATCCCTGACATGCCATAGGCACCGACTGCAGGAGGGTTGGCAATGAGCTGCAGCTTATAACCAGTCACTTCACAGTAAATGCCTGGTACGTATGTGAACATCATAAATATTCAGCTGCCACAGCAGCTTTTGCCTTGAATTTTTCCCAGCAAGCCAGTGAAACTGGAATACTGGTCTCCTGTTTCCTTAGGCTGTCAGATGACCAGGCATGAACTCAGGGGGAACTGCAGTGCCCAGCCTTGAGCTTTGGCTGAAGCCTTAAAGCACTGCTGGTCCTCTTGGGGGGTCTGTACCTTGAAGCCCAGGCAATAAGCCAAGTCTCACAAAGGCTGGTGTGGACAATATTTCAACAAGTAAAAGGTTGCTGTATAAAGGAGGTCTGGACCTTTGAAAAGCCCCAAATATGAATTGTGCTCAGGTGCCTCGTGCCTGGCAGTGAACTCAGAATGAATGAAATGCCAAATCCCTAACCTGAGAAACACACAGTTAACACATGAAAGCTGTCCAGATGGTGACCATCCTTCTACCTGTGCTTTGGCCAATTTGTGTCTGTGTGTGCAGCTTTGACAGCTACTAAATTCTCTTAGTTTTAACACTGGTTTTGGAACGCATTTAATTTTCATACTAAGAGACCCAAATTGCTGATGTGGGATGGAATCCAAGATGCACTGAACTCAGCAGAAAAAAACCATCACAGCCTGACTGTGTCTTGAAACAAGTAATTAGTGACTGAAACTATCCTATAACTGACATCACACTCTTTAATAAGTGTAGTAGGGTGTTGAAAAGAAAGACGTGGACAGAACTGCACTGCCATGTGTGTGATTCTTCTCCATTTATTGTCTTGGCTTAATGGGACTAAACATGATTAAATGTGAGGTGGAAGGTATACTGGTAGGATAGCCTTGGTTGAGTCAGCTCATCACACCAGGCAGTTTAACATCAATATACTGTGCAAATAAACACCTTTGTAAATGGAAAACAGCCACATTTCTAGTCTTTTAGCACTGCAGAGCCTCAGCTGACAGGCAGCACTTTGGCTTACTTGATGTGGAGTAATTCATGCTGTGCAGCTATACAGCATCTCGTAACCAGGACAGAGCTTTGCAAAGGTGCCCACTGCTGCAAACCCTGGGTTTGCACAGGCCCAGGAGCTGGAAAAGGCTGCTTAGTCACCTACAGCATCTGCTGTGTTATCGTGGTGAAATACAGGATAACAGGGTTGTATAATCACAGGGTGGGTTGGGTTGGAAGGGACATTAAAGCCCACCCAGTGCCACCCCCTGCCATGGGCAGGGACACCTCCCACCAGCCCAGGT
>JAWWEU010000005.1:26350351-26364152 GCA_035583155.1 Acropternis orthonyx | reverse complement strand
GAATTCCTTCCCAATATCCCATCTAACCCTGCCCTCTGGCAGTGGGAAGCCATTCCCCCTTGTCCTGTCCCTCCAGGTCCTTGTCCAAAATCCCTCTCCAGCCCTTTTGGATCCCCTTAAGACACTGAAAGGGACTCTTGGGTCTCGCTGGAGCCTTCTCTTCTCCAGGCAGAACAGCCCAAACTCAGTCTGTCTCCAGAGCAGAGGTGTTCTAGCCCCTCCTATAAGATTTTATTGTATGAAATAAAATACATTATTCTATTTTTTAATGCTCATAGGAAACATTTACTTGTTCAGAGTATTTTCACCTGCAGTGCAGGCTACCAGGCAAAGCTCCCAAGATTTCTTGGCCAAGGGGTGTAAATCAGTTCTCTGAGTCACTGGGTGAGCTGGAACTTGGAGCACTCTGGGTCTCTCAGGCCAGGCCAGGCTTGGTTTAGTTTTCTATATAAAATCCATTTCAATTAAAAGCCTTGCTGACAGTAGCACCATTATTCAAGCTGGGAAGAGTCATTCCGTGCTGATAAAATTGGATTTCTTTGTCACAGTCTTTCAGACTCTGTCCCCACAATGTGTAGCAATTTTGCACAGGAAAAATAAAAAAGAAGAAGAAGGAAAAAAAAAAGGTAATTTAATCCACTGTGGTTATTGCAATTACAAATAGTGTTCACAAAACTGAACAGAATTCATAATTCTCTGAAGCGTCACGCTGCCATTCAGCCACAGCACAGCTGGGGAAGAGAGTGCTGAAGAAGCTGAGCAAAATAACTGCTTTGGGTGATTACAATGAAAATGGTTTATTATTGCCACACAGCAGAAATTACCCACTTCCTCCCCCCTTGGCTTTTGCTGTGAAGTCATAACACAAAACACTGAGCTCCTCCTAAGGAGGCACAAGAGTTGGATGTTGGGAGTTGAGATATTGCTGCTGGTCTGTCCTCTATGGCCTGCAAGTCTAAAAGTGTGCAAAGGCTGTGCCAAAGCTGAAGGAATAGAGGTAGAAGACCTGCAGATTCGGGCATTTGACTAAATCTTGTAGGTATTTACGGCCATTCCCTGTAACCATAGGATTTGGAATATCATAGAATGCTGGCATGGTTTGGGTTGGAAGGGACCTCAAAGCCCATCCAGTTTCAACCCCAACACCTCCCACCAGCCCAGGTTGCTCCAAGCCCCGTCCAACCTGGCCTTGGACACTCCCAGGGATGGGGCAGCCACAGCTTCTCTGGGCACCCTGTGCCAGGGCCTGCCCACCCTCCCAGGGAAGGATTCCTTCCCAATATCCCACCTAACCTCTCAGGCAGCTTAAAGCCTTTCTCCTTTGTGTCCTGTCAGTCCCTGGTCCAGAGTTCCTCTCCAGCTCTCCTGGATCCCCTTTCTGATACTGGAAGGCCACAGTAAGTTTGCCCTGGAGCCTTTTCTCCTCCAGGGTGCACGACCCTCTCTCCCTCAGCCTTTCCTCCCAGCAGAGATGTTCCATTATTCCACAGGCACTGATGCCGTTACTAGTCAGGTTAATTTTACAGATGTACGTGGAGAACTTCTTTTGCTTCCAGGAAATCAAGATCAAAATATGCTTTGAGGTACAAAGTAACCCACTCATTTTGATTTCTCTTCTATAATTGGTCCTTAGGACAGCAAAGTGGCACTAAACAGGCTCTAGTGATGCTTCGCCCAGCAAACAGAGCCTGTCACTCCAGCTGGCTGAGGTCCCAAGAAGCTCCTGCCGTAGTCAGAGTGCTGCTTGTAAAGGAAACTCCCTTTTTGGTGAATGTTTCACTCCCTCAATACATGGAGCAGTAAGCAGGAGCAGTGAGGAACTGTATATAACTTCTGAGAAGTACCTAAAGCAAGCCACTGAAGCACCATGAGGATGAGTATGCAACATGCAGAGGATGTTGAAGAGGAAAATACATGATTATTAATTATTATATCAATAGCTATTCTAGGAAAGTATGTCTCTCCGTATCAGTCAGGTTGTTTGGGTTTTTTTTTTTATTTAATAGGATTACTGCTGTTTCTCCCATAAACTTTCTGCCAGAACAGAAAGGGAAAAGACCAGTTAGATGGGGTAAAAGCTTGCCTTGCCAACACTGAGCTCCTGTCGTTGCTTAGAGTGCACTAAGGCAGCTCCTCAGTTTGCCTCCTCTCCCTGCTCCTCCCACAAGTTCAGTCTAAGCTTTCTCAGAGTAGCAGAAGCTATTCAAGCTCTGATTGATCAGCAACAAACATAAAAAGAGGTCAGAACCTTGAGCGTCTCTGAAACTTACACTTCACAGAACCACAATATTGCTACTAAAAATACAAATTTTCAGGATCACAGCGGATATCTAAAAGCTTTCTGTTTCTCTGAAGAGCTACAGAGGCTCTGGCTCTTATTCCAGACATTTTAAACACTTGAAGGGCTCTGAAAGCAGCCGTTCTTCCATAAAATAAAAATTTCTGCAGAAATTATGCAGAAATAGTCCCTCCATCACAGCAGTGCCACAGTTCTGGCTGAGCATGATCTGTGCCAGATGTGCACACACATACAGATGTGGCAGAGGCCCCCAGCCCTAGGTGCAACAACCTTCTCCTCCAAAGAGAAATCCTTTAAAGTGGTTTTTTTTTTGAACATTTCTGTTGCTTCGAGTATTTTTAAGCTCACTGCAGGCCCTGTTAGCATTGCTATTGAGTTTTGGAGGCTAGAAACCACCTCCTCTCTCTCCTGGATACCTGTGGGATTAGGATCTGACGGATTCAGCTGTCTGGTTTGATCAGGGTTTCCCCAGTGAAGTCAAGACTTGTGTTCAATGTCACAAAAAACACCAGTCCTGCTTTTCCTCGTAGACATTGTGAAAACTTCAGAGCTACAAGTAAGATATGCCCCCCCTTCAAACAGCTCTCCAGACATGCAGCACATACCTGTTATCCAACCTTGAGACATATTTTTCCTGTTTTCATTTTTCATTGTGGAACCAGCATTAGAAATGGTGCAATTTTCAGATGCTCTTCCCAGCTGTAGTGATCTTAAGAAGGAAAGAAAGGAGAAGGAGAGAAAATCCCTTTTTGGAAAGCACTATTTAGTTGACTTTGTTCTCCAACAGTATCTATGAATATGTGTATATATATGTCCATGTATAAATACTAAGCCTGAAAGTCAAATTGAAGCCCACTGATAGTAGGATTTACCATCCTAACTTTTATGAGCTAAAATTAAGTCTAAACCCCGGCTATGAGGGCATTGCAGACAGGTACAGGACACCTGGGTCCCCTTCTGTGCCTGCCAGTTGTTCCTTGAATAGCCTTGATCACTTCCCTTGTTAATATCTCCCCCTTTATTAAATATGAGATCCTGCCGTTACAAATACTAAATTGACTCAACAAACAAAAGAAAAAACAGTTAAAGTTGTGAGAGGAAGGTCAGGATTGATACTCCAAGTTGTGCTGAAGGGTTGTCTGGTTCAACACTGATCTGCTGAGTAACTGAACTTGGACACACATTTCCTGGTACCTGGTATAACATTTCCAAAACACGTAAGTTAAACCCATCAGCACCTCCACGCTGCAGAAGGAGAGGGACATAATTACAAGAACATAATTTGTATGAAAGAATATATCCCACCTGATATATCCTGCATCATTTCCACAGCAGCAGCTTTTCTGCTGCAGTATGTCAGCATTTCCATTGAAACCCTCATTTTAATGGGAATGCTGTTCATCTGCAAAAAGTGTGTTCTAAGCAGAAAACAGGAACATCCAGGATCAAACACAGGCACACCACCACTTAAAGGAGTATTGCTAATTTTAAAAAGAGTCACTTGCCTCTTTTTGAGAACACAGCCACCAAAATTTCATTTTAATGTTTGAAGATTTGGTAAATCTTGGCTGGAAACCCACAGGCCACATTTCAGAGAAAGATCTGCTACCAGGAAGAGGGATGGCTTTGGGGAAAAGATCTATTAAACCTGTCCGATGTTGGCAACACAAATCAGGGAACAGTGACAGCCTGGAAATGCAGGACACCAGGGGAAAAAAGCCCAGAAAAACAACCCGGCCAAAAGAATGAATATAATTGGCTCTGATCCTAAGATGCCACTGGGAATTTCCAAATGGGCCCCAGGGGATGTGTGAACACTGATCTTCAAAGGGAGTGCACACAGGGCTGTTACAAATTATGGAGAGTCTGATAAGGCGAGTTACACGGTCTGATAAGGCAATTATCTGGCAAAAATGCCATCCTTAAATCCAAGGCAATCCAGAAAAGCACTAGCAGGGAGCACTGGCAGTGCATTTTGGCCCGTCTCCATCTACTCCTAAGCAGGATGGGAGGAGGAGAGGGGACTTAGCTCGGATTCTGGCATGCAGGACTGTCAGGGCCATTACAGATTAATTCACTGTACAGTCACCTAGTGATTTCCAGAGTGTGACCGCTCTGGAAAGTGTGAACACGATGGGCTTAACTCTCAACTTTCACGTATTTGAATGCTGGAAGGTGCTGATGGTACAGAAGGCCGGGGGAGTTCAAAGCTGAGGCAGCACCTTCAGCTGCACTTTGGTGTCACGGGATCCTCGTGTGCCGACCTGTGTGTGCTCCATCTCGGATCACGAAGCCAAGAATCACCCCGTGCACAGAATGTAAATGCCTCAGACCCACCGCAGGCTTGCTCATCACTTGGCTACAAACCTCCAAAATATTTGTTCCCCTGGCCACAGCCCTCAGAGCACGGCCACGCAAAGAACAAGGGCTGTGATTGCAAGTGTGGGGGGTTCTTCAGCAGGAACTTCTCTCCGAAAATGTACCCATTAAGCATCTTTGCTGTGATTTGTAGCAGCTGTTGTGTCGCCATGCCAACTGATGGGGAAACGGTGGAAGGGCACCTCAAAGTCGTCTCGGAGCTTTGCAATGTCTTAGGAAGAAAAGCTCGTGATTATAATGAGAAAAGTAATTCCTCGCCGTGAAAGCTGACTGAGAGCAAATGGAGAGAAGTGAGACTTTCAGTTAAAGAAAAACCAAGTAGGATTATCACCCTACATGAAAAAGGTGGGATTGCTTTGGAGATGAGACCTTCCTCCTGTCCCCTGAAAGCAGCTCCTGGGAAGGGCTGAAGGCTGGCTATTGTGAGTAATCTTTGTGCCAGTGCTTGTGTGGTGATAAAAGGCACGAGGATTTCAAGTGAATTTCCATGCTTGATAAATCCCAGGACAATGGTTAATTTTTGTCAGAGGTGTCTGTGTAATTGCCTCAGTGCTGATGGGGAAATAACACATGAGTCCTAATGGAGAGGAAGAGCAAGAAACCCTTCAATGCCTCCACCAAGGCACAAGTATTTCAGAAATGCAATAATTAAAACAGAAGTTCTCTGCCAAACTAGAACTACGGTGACAAGATAGACAAAGAGAGCAAAACAAACCCGGGGAGGACGAGCTAACATTGAAGCAATGACACAGTTGCTGCATATGCAGCAATCTCAGCACACTCTCAGCTGTGTCGATGTTGTTATCCCAGACAATGCATTTAAGTATTTGCTGCAATGCTATTTAGCAGATGATAATGAAATAGCAGGAAAATATACATGAAAGGAGATGGAAATATCTTGTGGCTCCTCACGGGGAAGCTATCAAGCACGGGAGCAGGGGAATGACAAACAGAGCACTTGGTGGAAGGCGACTGCTGTTACCGCGTCTCTGCTCCAAATTGGGCACCGGGGAAAAAAGACACAAGTTCCACTCATGTTTGCCTCCCTGTGCCAACAGTGCACCCAGGGAATGCAGAGACATGGACTGCAAGAGGCATTAGTTTTAGAAACTTGTCTGCAATCACTTCCTAATGCAGACGAAAATAATAATAAATAGAAAATAATGATGACGGTACAGAATGATGCCCCTCACTTCAGCTTCAAAAAACTCTGGTTACCTGTATCTTCTTCACTCCTCTCTGTAGTCTCTGCACTAGGTCTGGAACGTTGAGTTAATTTAAAATATTTTTTGTGGACAGATCCACTAACATAAGACATCTCATGTGCTGCTGTGACCTGAGCATCACTGCAGCATCAGCATTTGGATTACAGTGTAATGGCCTATGACACACGGAGTGTAGGGTTTGAATTTCTAACTTTAATAATGGACATGAAGGCAATTGGTCACATCAGATCATAAGACCTGCTGAAAGAATTGCCTTCACCAATGGATTTCTGCTGCATTAAGCTCATCCTGAATTTTGTATTCACTCTCTAAGTTGAATTTACAGAATAATAGAAGAGATGTATGCACAGAACATGCAGGTAATATAATTGTGGTATGAGGTGGACTCAATCGAGTGGACTTCATGTGGCCTAGAAGTTGCCTCAGCTTTGCAGTTTGAGGCTGAGGCACAGCTTGACTGCTGAATTTAGTCACGCTGTGCTTCTAGTGGCAATTGGAAGGGTTTTCTTTTCCCCCTTTTTAAAGTCAAAGCACACCCTGTATAATTTTGTCCATCCACATCAAGTTTGACGTGCCTCTCCTTTACCATTCAGAATTTGTTGGACAACTTTAACTCGGAAATTACAGGTCAAGAACTTTGTAAGTCCTTCCCTCCAAACCAAATCACTGTGAATGCTCCGTGGATACAAAAACTCGTTGTTCCATATAAAATGGATGCAGGCAAAGATTACACAGCCTTACTTTTTCTTGCCAGGAGGTTTGCTCATTGTCAGAGAGCTTCCAGAGGAAATTCTGACCAAATTCTTCTCACTTGTATCTACTCATGGTACTGCTGAAGAGGTGTGAGCAGTGTTGGGAAATACTTCTAACAACCCACAGTTCAGATTGCAATGAAGAAATGCACAGATTGACTGGCAATGACCTTTCTGAGTCAACATCCCTGCACTTTGAAACTCAGGCATTTCTAGTTCTGCCTTTTTGCCTTTGATTCTGACCTAGTAGAGCTGGAACTAAATATAGATCTGTAAGGTAAAACCCATGATCACTGTGCTTCAAAAGTGGCTTTCAACTTGCTTGCTAGAGGCCTTAAAAGCTGTGTCATACACCAGTAATCAGCGGGCAATATTAATAGTCACATCTCCTCAGAATAACTTAGGATAAGGACAATTTGGGGATGTGCATTTTTTGACACCATCACCCTTTTTTTTTTTGAGGGACAGTTTCCTATCAGTCACATGCACAATATTTGCAGGATCAGGCAGCAAAATATTTCACTTTTGCTTACGAGTACTTATTTTACTTATTAATAGAAGAGTGCATGAATTTCAGTTGCAACTCACTGTGGTGTGTAATTTACATAATAAACCTTGTTAATAATGTAGCTTAAGGTACTGGGACACTGCTAAAATATAAATAACAAGAATGAATCACATCTGAAACCACCAAGGCTGATATAGTCAGAGGGTAATTAAAAAGTCATTAGTTATTCTGTTAAAGTCATCTGAGGTTTTGGCTAATAAAGTAAAAACTTAACATTTGTATTCTGAAAATGGATTAACAAACAGATGCACAATTTTCATCACAGAAAATCAAGCTGTTGGTTAAAATCAAATTTCTTATGTACTTCGGATAAAGCAGATCTACTCCTGTGCTGTCCTCTAACAGTGAGAACTGGAGTCACCGGGTAATGAATGGGGTACAGCTTTGGCTGCTGTCCAGTTCTCCATAAATTCTCCTAGATCAACAGGAACAGACAAGGGAGCCAAACCCAATGAAGCTAATTTTAGTTGGCTGAAAGCAGCACCATCTGGATTTCTGGCCTTGCTAACTTTGTATTGATCCAATTCCTTCAGAACAATTTGATACCAAATGCATGAGGTACTTTCTCAGCCTCGTAGTTTGCAGTGCTCAGATATCATCTCGTCTGAGGGTTTCAGGTGCTCTAACTCTCCTTTTTGCATTGAATAACCTTATTTTTGTGTGTATGGCAGGTAAGCATTAGCATCGATTTCTTTGCACGGTTCTGGAAAGGAAATACATCAATTGAAGTTGTTCTCTCTCCCAAGCAGTTTGAGATGGACAGATCAGCATATTTCCCATGTGACTCAGCTCAGCTCTACATCTGACTGCTTCCCACTTATGTTAATCCAATCAAAGGAGATTCATGCAGTGATCACAGTTAACTGGCACTCTGGCAATGGTATCAAGTAGATACACTGAATTATCCCCAGTACAAAATGCAAGGGATATATTCTCAGCACATTCAAATATTGAATAAGCTACGAAAAATAATCTGCTGCTAGACATGCTGTGGACGAAAAGAATTCAAATTGATCAGGCATTGATTGCAAATAATCTACTCAACTCTAGTTTTAAATCAGTTTTAAGGCCAGAAGGCTAGAAATACCAGTTTAAAATGTTATGGCTTGTGGATTTATTTTCTGTCTTTTCATTTACTTCAGTGAGCTTTGTATTGACTCTCATGGAGGATATCACGAAACTCAGGGTCCATTTTACCATTTTCAGTAATGGTAATTATAATTTTGGGATTTGATATGAAAAAATAATTTGCATCTGCTAACTTCTTTCCTCTCTTATAATCTCTAAATATAGTCAATGAGGTGCTCCAGCCTCTCAGCACTGTTAGCTTTTCTAACAGATCTTGGTTTAATTTACTTACAGAACCATAGGACTATCAAGAGTGGTGCATGGTGCATGCACTGGTGGCATGATTTGTCCTTAATGTAGGTATTTTAGTGTATCATTAAACTACATATCCTACACAAAACCTAAGTATTGTTTATACCTACTACAAATTAATAAATAGGCACTTGTAGATTAACTCTTTTCTAGTGACTTGTGTCCATTCAGGATAAAAACATTTCAGCTGCTGGGATTTCACCAGTGTTGGATAACTTTGCTTTTGCATATCCTCAGTCGGTGTCACAACTTGTTAACAGCATCAGAAGGTCTTGGATCCTCAAGGCTCAAAATCCTCCTGCCCAGCATCAGCGAGAAGTGTGTTTATTAGGCCCTGGCTCAGCCCAGAAAGGTGCCTTGCTTTGATGTTGGTACAAACACCCACTTCTGCCTCATTACTGAGGACACGTCCCCCCCAGAGGCTTGGGCGGATTTGCATCCCTACAGCAGGTGCAGAACAAACGTTCTCCACTCCTCATTCCCCAGCCACTTCCAAACCGAGCTTTGTTTACTTCATTAGTCCTGCTCCCAGACTTGTGTGTTGAAGAATCCTGCTTTGTTTGAGCTGTTGAAGGGGTTTTGATGGCTCATCCTTGTAATGATGCCTCGGGGAGAAGTTAGATATTCAAATGTCTAGGTATAGATTAAAGCAAAGGTGAGCATTTACAATTTTTTATACCTATTTTTGATTGTCTTTAATCAATTAAGTCAAAAGCCAGGTGGGAGATGGAAAGGAGAAAGAGAATTACAGATACTTAGCATATTTACTCCTTACTGAAGCAGATGCTGAATTTAGAAGACCAGATTCTACCTTAAATTAAAATTACTCTGTCTTTATTTTTAATCATTCTCTTTGGCACACTTTAAATGCTTAGGTTTTCCAGAGGGATTAATTTCCATAGACTGTCTCTATTCTTTGATTTACCTTGATTAAAGTAAGATACAGGCAAACCAATCCCCCTCAGGTAGTAGCAAGTTTATTGTTTTATGATCTTTTGCACAGTTCTGCAGTGTTTGGGGTTCTTATCATTACTTCTGTTTGTGTTATATAGAAAGGGAAATTAAAGTCATCACAGAAGCCCCTGAAATATCCAGCATTTCTTATTGTGTCAATAACCTTGTCACAGAAGTGTCCCACGTGTGGGTGTGAGTGTTTGGCCAAACAAACACAAAGTGCCAAGCAGTTCTGCCTGCTCTGACATGGACTGGGGTAAAAGACCTGGTGCAGTAAAGGGCAGGTGGAAACCAAAAAGGCTTCAGGAGGTAAAGGGTTGCAGTGCTGCCTCCTGATTCTGTCCTGCATCATCTATTTGAAGGATTCATTTTGGTTCTGGACACTCTGGACAATCTTACCAGCTTTGGCACATTTTTGAGGAGCTATGAATACATGGCTTAGATCACCCTGTGGTGCTGTGGTTATTACCTTGCTGAGCAGAAGTGGTTCTGGCAGCTCTGTATCGCTGTCTCACTGCTGGAGTGCAGCTCAAAGGCCCGAGTGCATCTGTACAGAGATACAGAGGATTGCAGCTGGAGCATCTCAAGGGGAACAGAAGGCTGTGACTGTGAGGGGCAGCAATGATTGCTTAGAGCTGGTGAAGCTCCACTGCTGCGTGGAAGTGAAATGAGGTCCCTTAAAATCATAAGGGAAATTGAATTTTCACACTAGGTATTCTACAAGGGTATGCCCACACCCATTTAAAATTGGTTTTGCAGAAAGAGTATGATGTTGGGAGAGGCATTTAAAATCCCATCCCAAGCATCCTTTTTTCTGTCTGCACCTTGTATGACATCCTTTTTGACCCCAAAACATGTGGTCATTTAAAACAAACCCCTCTCCAAGCAGAGCTGTCTGTAAGTGCCCTGGGGAAACTCCTCGTTCCTCATTCACGGTAGTGAGATGTAGAATATTAGAGTCTTGAATTCAAGAGAACAAAAGTGATGGGAAAAAACAATAGGTGAAAAGATTCTTCTCCAAATTTTCCTGGTTGCCTTTTACTGGGTTCTGTCATTCCTGAGCTTGTAAAACCCTGCTCTTCATGTACTGAAAAAAGGCATTAATTAAAGTCCCAAATGCAGACATTTCTGATTACAGAGTGGCACAGAATTGTACTTTGAATAGCGTTTTACAAGTTGAAGTATTATGACTTCCATAAAGGTCTTAATACCTATCATTTTCCAGATGGCAAAACCGAGGCTGAAAGGGGATGTTCTCTGCTTTTAAACAAGTGCAATTGGCAATGGTCATACGACAGGGCTTAGAACACATTTTGCTCTTCAAAAAGCCACTTCCCAAACATCATAAGGTCAGGCACATCCAGTATTAGTCACATGGTTTGTATCCTAGAATACTTGGTAGAAAAATGAAAATATTTATTCTGTTACTGTGTAAAGGTGTAAGGACATAAAAAACCTACAGAGAGTGTGCACTGTTTGCCCTGAAAATGAGATCAGAGCTCTTACAATGATGCCAGGTCTTGCCCACTGCACAAAACCATTTGCATTCCAGTTGTTGCCTGAACAAATGCAGTAGAAAAATATGTTGATAAAAAAAGTCTGAAGGTTATTTAAGATGACTAGAACCTTAAAATACCATTTGAGTTATATTATCCCAAGATATTATCGTCAAAGGTCTAAGGACACTTCAGCACATCTGTGACGTTTTCCCATTTAATCTTGTCGGTGTCACTTGTGAGTGTTATAAATGTTTAATGGGAGATCAGTGCCCTCTGTTTGCGGCGTGGCAGCAACCCTGTGAGGGCATCACATCTGCCTCAGCCTCCTGAGCCCTCTCGGGCTGCTGTGCCACTGAAAGCAGAGCTCTGGGAACACTGTGCCCTCCCCTGGGTGCTGCTGCTGCTCCTTCTGTTCCCAATTCTGGCAGTGCCTCCCCAGGAAGAGCTGTTTGTCACCCCATCTCCAGCTCGCATCTCTGAGATGCAGGCACAGTGGATTGCTGACTGGGGCACTGAAAGGGCAGCACAGCACTACAACCGAGTTTATCAAAGACCCACTGGAAGTCTGGAAATACTAATAAATGATTCTCCTCCAGTTTACAAGAGATGTTTTTCTTCCTGCAGGACATCATCTTCTAAATAGTCACCTGTTCTCAGGGCGTTCACCCACAGTAATCCTTTATAAGGATTAATCCTTACAGGGTGTATAATATGACTTTATTTTCATGACTTGTATGATCACTGCTGTCAAGAGAAAGCTCCTGTTTGCAGCAGTGGTGTAAACAAAATTAGCACTTTGCATGGTCGTGCTTCAAGCAATTACTGAACAATAAATTCGAAGGGTGCAACAACAAAACCCGAGTAAGAGCTGAAGGAGAAAAACACTTCATGCAAATTGAGTTCTCTGTGGCGAGGCTTCCCTCAAATCCCACAGGGATAACTGTTCACTTTGCAAGGGCAAGGCTGTGTAGGAAGGACAACATGTGTGTGCTGTCAGGGACAGGGCTGACTGTTCCTCTGTCTGGGACCTCAAACACAAAAGAATTCTGTGGTTTCACAGTGGTAATTTCTGCTGTTTCTGCTGTTTGTATGAATATATTTAATTTTCCCCCCTTCCTCTTCTTGGGCATGAGATGAAGTGAATCAGAATCTTAATAATAACTGCATTGATTCTAATAACCTCAGAAACTTAATTTTACACCCCTCCCCCCCCCCCCAATAGATAGAGAGATAGGTAGGTGATAGATAGATAGATAGATAGCTAGATAGATAGATAGATAGATAGATAGATAGATAGATGCTTTTTCTTATTTTTATTCCCATATATATTACTCTCAATTGCACAACTTCTCTGTAATTAAACTGACACCCTGTTGGTGAGATCAAATGTTTCAGATTTAGAAAAATATTAGTCTCAAGAAAATTGCTGTAGATTAAAAAATAATCATGAAATATTATTAATATAACAAAACATTTTATCTAAGTATAGGAAATCTACTGAAATGCTGAAACAGGCAGTTTCTACTGTATATTTGACATTTTCCGTGAAAATAGAATTCTTGATGCAAAGCTCCAGACTGCAGCTCCTCTCTGGCACTTCAGAACAATTCTCCCTTCATACTCCATCATCCATTACATTATTGATCCTTTATGAAACACAACAATTATAATTAGCACTTTAAAATTTCTTTTATTCCATATTCTTTTATCAACTTGTAGTGAAACTTGCCCTTCATGAAATATAATTAAACCCAATTCTTTTGCTGACAGTTCCTTGTTTTCTTCGGTGAAAATGTTTCTCTGCTTTTCAGGAACTCCTGTGTAGGGACAGCACAATCATTGCTAATATTATTAATTCATATATTGGGAATCAGCAACAGAGCAAGACTATTCTATCCCACAACACACACAGGCACTGAAGGGTCACACAATCCCAGGATGTGCTGAGCTGGAAGAGACACACAAGGACCATCAAGTCCAACCATACTAAGGGCTCAAATTGCAGCATGGGAGACTCCAAGCTGATCCACAGAGCAGAAGTTTTCCACTCCAGGGTGGTTGCTGAGGCTCCAGAGTTTCTGTGGCAGAGGAGAAGGTTGTGGAGGCCTGCAGCGAGGGCTTAAATTATTCTGTGCAATGATCTTTTCTCTTTTAGCGTGTTGTCAAAGTGCAATTTGTGTGTTCAGAATGTTACAAAAATTCCACTAGAAAACCAAAATTTGCATGGTTACTGTTTTGTATTTTTTAATTTTTTTTTTTTTTTCACATAAGCCAAAATGTACTAAACCATTAACCAGGGAGTAGATTAAAAACTGCAATATAAGTGAAAAGTTATGTGATTTATAACCACTTTGAATATTTTCACCTTTTGTGCTTTTAAGGTTTTGTTGGTTCAGTGAACTAACTTTAGTGTGACACGGATCCAAAGATGTTCAGGATACCTTTTCCTGTAGCTTCCTTCAGTTTCAGATATGTCATTATTGATCACATGGTACAGCAATAGCACAGAGGAACGACACCTGCAACAAAATCCAAGCCTTTTAACACCAAAAAAGGGTTGGATTGCTGCAACTGTTTTTATTTCTGTCTCAAGGAAAAATCAGAGAGGAAATTAAATCACCTGCTGTCCCAATATCTCAGTTTGGCAACGAATTTATGTGAGATATAAGGAAGGAATCCTTCCCTGTGAGGGTGGGCAGGCCCTGGCCCAGGTTGGGCAGAGAAGCTGTGGCTGCCCCATCCCT
>JAWWEU010000005.1:26326224-26339400 GCA_035583155.1 Acropternis orthonyx | reverse complement strand
CCCCAGGGCAGTGGGCACAGCCCCAAGGCTGCCAGAGCTCCAGGAGGGTTTGGATGATGCTCTGGGGCACAGGGTGGAATTGTTGGGGATGGTCCTGTGCAGGGCTGAGGGTTGGACTGGATGGTCCTTGTGGGTCCCTTCCAAACTCCATCATATTTTACGATCCTGTGATTCTCTGCACATCCACAGCCTGGCTGCTCTAGAGGAATCAGCCTGTGTACAATTTCCCCAAATGCTACAGTTGTACCTGGCTTTTTTATTGTGTGGGACAGAGGAGACGTGGCTGATATTGCTCTGACCCTCAGTGAGGCAGCTGGGCTGTCTCTGCCCTGTGTCCGCGCACTTCGCAGCCTCCACCACCCCAGCCTCATGCAAATTGTGAGCATTATAAGGTTTCATCAACCTTTTCCTTCTGAAGTTCAATATAAAATGAAACTACTTGTGTATCATCCTGGCCTTACTCAAGCTATGGCTTCAGGCAGTGGAAATCCTCAGGCTTTTAAGGAAGGCAGGAAGAAAAAAACACATATATTCTCTCACTGAGCTGTTCTGCCAACAGAGTAACTTGCAGCTGTGTGGGAAAACATTGGATTCAGAATCCCACTGCCATTCCAGCCCAGCCAAAGAAGACATGTTCTCACCATCCAAGAGTGGAACTGTCTCATTTGGAAGATATTAAGATAAAGGAACACAGAAGGGTTCTTTTGTATTAGAAATGACATGAAGTTCATTTTCCCAGAGTGTTCTTCACACTATGCCACAATGGTGTTCAATAACATTTGTGCTTACCAGTAATAATAATGTTTTATAAAACACATAAGTTACTTACAGTGAGGCCTGACATTGCTAATTTTGCCTGGGCTCTGTTTTGTGTGTGGTTGATCTTAGGAGAGACTGTTGTAGTTAAGAATCCGTCAGACTCTCAAGTAAGCCCCTTGGTAGGTTGGTTCAGTCATCTGCAGCAGCAGAGATTATATTCCCATTTCAAGTCTCCTACATGCTACAATTTGAGAGGACAATGACATTTTTTAAATTTCCTTCATCTGCATGTTTTGTATAGAGCTCTCCCTGTATCTCTCCATACCTTATGATTTAAAATGTAGTGAAATAAATGCAGTGGTAGAAGCAAATGTATAATTTATGTACACATTTGGAAAAACAAGCTATGGCTTGAAACTCAAAAGAGGCATTGACAGCCCTTGTTGAGTCCTTTCAGACCCATTTGCAGTTTAAGCTTCTTCCAAGATAAAACCTTGTCCACAACTTGTAGGATACTTTACTAGAGGGTGTTCTTGTTTCCTGAGATTAAGCATCACTCTCAATGTCATAGAACAGCAACATAAATAAGAAATAGTAGGAAATAATTGGAAAAAAAAATAATGTTGAAATGACAACTGTATTTTAAATTCTGCTTGTTTTCACCCCACACTGAGTCCCTGAGCGGTCATTCCTCAACCCAGTGCTCTCTGAGCAGAAGTGATGGCAGGAGAGCCCCTCCAGCAGGCAGAGGCTGTGCCATGCTGCAGCCCAGCTGCTCAGAGCTGGCACTGCTGGGCTTCAGGGCTCCCCTCTGCACTGCCCGAGCAGCCAGGAGACAGATTTGGGACAGGACACACAAATCCTTGGTTCTGCTGTGCAGGAAGATGGAGACAATGCTGGCCATGGCCTCTGGCACTGCTTACTCATTATGGGCTTCATCCTAGGAGCCAGACTGACTGATTTCCTCTCTCTTGTTCAAGCCTGGGAACTCTGAGCCGTCATCCTTCTCCCAAACAGGCTTTGCCCTGAGCATTAAGAACTCCATCCAATGGATAACATATTGTTGGGGCTGGAAATAGATGGGCAGCACAGGGGGTACCACCTGCTATTCACTTCTTGAGAGCCACAGCAGCTGCTGCTCTTGGCTCTTACACAGCATAAGAAGAGGAAGAGTAGGAAAGGATGAGCTTCTCATACCTCTGGTGTTTGTTCTCAGTGGATAATTGGTTTTCTTGACCAGCAGCCAGCATCGATGCCATGCCATTCTGTGGGAGGTGTTCTGCTGATGAATGGCACTCCAGTGCCTTTGGAAGGCAGTATTTTCTCTGCTCAGAAAATTATTAACTCTGTCAGACCTGCTAGTCTGCCTTTGGCAGGGGGCAGGAGCATGATTTCCAAAGGGGAATAATGCACATTTGGTACAAAAAAAATTGTTTGGGACTGGAGAGACAAGGCAAACAGGCCAACAAAGGGGTGGCAAGAGAGGGGAAAAGGAAATAGGAGAGAATATACCACTGCTTGCAAGATGAAATTAAAATTGAAAGGAGAAATCAGATGGACAGGTATATAAATAGATATATTTATATAAGTCATACAAAAGGAAGATAAGGATACGATTTTACTTACCGGGATATTGCTAAGAAGAGAAAATAGCACTGCTTTTAGACTAGAGGTTACTAGTGACTCTCCCATACCCAGGAAGCGTTTGTGAAAACTTCACTCAATGTTCTAGGAATAATGGAGCACAATCCCTCACTGAACTCCATCCCAGCTCTACTCTCATAAACCCAGTTCCTGCTGAAATCTGACATATTTCCCCGGTTTCCCTGTTGGGGAAGCTGCTGATCACTTCTTGCTTGTCCACATCCAGGTACCACTGCTCCTGCAGACAGGCAGCTCACTCTTGGCGTCCTGTGTCCCTCTTTTATCTTCAGAGATGAAGCTGCTTCTTGTCTCTCCCAGAGGGTTTAGGTCTTCATCTCTCCAGATTCCAAAAATTTCATTTAGGAAAGACTTCAGCAAAATAGACTTCAGCTGGTTTTTAGATCTCTAAAAGCTTCAGCTCGGTCTGCGGCACAATCGTAAAACCCTTTTGAAAAAGTTCCATCTTCCATATTCTACTCCCCCAGATTCCTCAGCAGTGAATTTCAAAGGATGATTACTGGCTGCACTAATAATTGTTTCCATTGATACGTCCTGAGCCAAAAAATAACGACAAAACCTTTACAAAAGCATCAGCCTACTTCCTCTCTCTGATATAGCATAAAATACGAGGGGGGGGTGGGGGGGTGGGAATCATTCCATAGCAAAAAGTGTGGACAGAACTCAAATTTGCTTAAACTGAATTAATTTCTCTTAGTGCTGGAACAAGCCTGTCCCTGGATTCAGTAAAGAAAGGATTTGGAGCAGGTCAGGGGAACCTCAACTTGGAAATTCTTCTGAGTTTGTTATGGATGAGACCATCTTTTCCAGTTTAACTCTTCCAAGTAATGATTTGCTGCTTCTGGAGAAGGGCTGCAAGACACGCTGTGTGAGCCCACCGTGCACAGGGGGACACAAAGGAAGGCAATCAGCTCAGCCCAAGGTTAAGAGGGGATTCAGAGCAGAGATGGAATTAGTTACACAGAAATTTTCAATTACCCAGCATTCATTTAAAGCCCCAAAGACTGGAAACTGAAATTGGCAATGATGAAACTGAAAATAAAGAGCACTCTGCGTGGTTAAATACCACGACAGATTGCTGAGACTTTCTGAGAAATCCTCGGCATTAAAGTCAGGATGAGATGTTTTTCTGGGAAACAGTTTCTTCTTCAGTCCCAAATGTGTGTCATGGGCAGCAGGAGGCGTTTTGGTGAGGTTTCTTTTAAACAGGGAGCAGGTGAGGGGATGAGCATGGTCTTCTCTGTCCTGAAATATTCTGAATGAAAATCAAATTAAGGGCGGCGGCAAACCAGCTTTGATAAGAATTGCATCTTTTGTGTTAATCTTGTGGTTGAACCTTAGCTCAGATAGCAAGTTTAGAAGAAAAGGTTTCATCAGGGTATAAAATGAGTATTTTACATCATAAAACTTGCATTATTTTCTTGGTGTCAAAGCAATTCTATCCTGATGGTCTGTTCAGGAATTACAATTAACCTGTATTTTCTGATGTATTCAAATGAACAATATGACCAGGAAGCACAGAATTTAAACAAAAAAGTGGTGGCTTCTTTTTGTCTTTTTGTGTATTTGTTTGTTTTTCACATGAAAATTGCATTTACAGTGCAGAGTAATTCACAGTTTTTGGTGTCTGCATTAACGTGGTCAATATGCCCAATGAGTATTTTATTACTTTGCACACAAAAAATGTTTGTGTGTAATTTTTCTCATTTCTTTCTACTGATAAGCAGCAGTTCCATAAAAGCTGAAAAAATAGGTTGTTTGCTCTATAGCTTCCTAAAAGAGAAGGAAAGTTGTGTGAGAAAACTTTAAAACCTGACAATTAAGCTGGAAAATCCCCTACCAGACAGCAATTTCCAAATACTAATTTAGGCATGCTGGGGATGTGTAGAGTCTTTAAGGAGTGTGGGGATCTGCATGCTCTTGGCTGGTAAATTGCATCAAATTTCAGTAAAGAAATTTCTCCTTACTATCATTCTTCACATTCTTCACATTTATTTTGATAAAAAAATGGCATCTCCAAGGATGTGTCTGAGAGGAAGGCAGTTCACAGAGACTGCCCTAAATTGTCACTGTTATGCATGAAAATTTAAGCTGGACTTGGGGATAGGACAGGTCAGATCTGCAAGAGATACAAGAGGATGCTGCAAAGTGTATTTATCAGGGTTCTACTAATAACTGTGAACTTAAAAGTCTTAAAAAAAAATACCAGTGTATTTAAAAAAATACTCTGGTTGTTCAGCCACAGGCACCTGCTTTGTTATTTGCTCACTGCAACTTTGATTTCCTCGCTTGTGTGTTCATTTTGTAAGTGAACGTTGCTCCATATTTAGCTGGGACCTTCCCAAAATCTTCCAAGCCCCTTAATTCTCTTTGCTTTTCCACAATCTGCTCTGAGAGGAAGCTTAATTGACGCGGCTTTAGGAGTGACTCAACAAAGCCGGGTCTTGGGCTTAACCCTCAGAGTCTGCAGCCAAAGCAGCTGTTGGTACCTTGGCAAAGCAAAGCCACTGCCAAGGCTGTGTGTCTTGTGTAGAGTTTGAGGACAAGGAGTCCTTCTCACTAATAACTCGATCTGGTATCTTAATTGGTAAGTAAATGAATAAGAGATGTGTTTATTGCTGTGCAATGAGCTTGTTTGTTTTCCCTGCTGTCATTGATTTATTTTGGAGAGGGGAAGGGGACAAGCCTATGAATTCATTTATATCCCTCCTACACTGGAAAAGTTTTTAGGAATCAATCTTGCTATCTGAGTATTTCCTCAAAATGGAGGCCAAAGGTACAGAAAACTGGAATTATTCCAGTAAGGCCAAGTGTGGTGTGACAGTGTTTCTCTGGATTATTCAAATTATCCAGCTGTGTACCAAAGTGATTTAGCATCAAAAAGCAAAGAACACGGACTGTTTCTTGTTATGATTTTAAAATTTGCCTCGTGCTAACAAAAACACTTGCTGTATTTGGTCCAAATCTGGGCAAATCATTGCTTTAGTTCCCATTTGTGGCAAACCTGGTGGTTTTAGGGGTTCATTCATGTCAGAGACCACAAAACCCCAGCAGGAAGAGCAGCAACCAAGTGGCTCAGTTCTCATTTCTCTCTTTCAGAGCGAAAGTTCTGGAGTCCTGTCTCCAGTTCCAGCAAGGAGCACTCGTGGCTTGTCCTGTCCCTCTACCACATGGCAGTGTCACTCTCAGGGCCCGTTGTGGCACCCACCCATCGTCCCCAGCTGTCCCCAACAGCACACAGCAGTTTGCAAGTGAAAAACATTCCTCTGAATGACATATTTGTGAGTGAGAACTGCTGTGTTTTGCAGAGAGTTTGGCCGCTGGAAAGTGAACAACCTTGCTGTCGAAAGAAGAAACTTCCTCGGCTCGCCGCTGCCGCTCGCCCCCGAGTTCTTCCGCAACATCAGGCTCCTGGGACGGCGCCCAACCCTGCAGCAGATCACAGAGAACCTGATCAAGAAATATGGGACACATTTCCTGCTGTCAGCTACCTTGGGAGGTAGGGCTCATGCTCTTGGGAGGAGGGTTCATGCTGCTGGGAGATGAGGTTCATGCTGCTGGGAGATGAGATTCATGCTGTTGGGAGGTGGAGTTCATGTTGTTGGGCCATGGGGTTCATGTTGGTAGGAGGATTCATGCTGTTAGGAGGAGGATTCATGATGTTGGGAGGTGGGGTTCATATTGTTGGGGTATGAGGTTCATGCTGTTGGGAGGTGGGCTCATGATGTTGGGAGGTGGAGTTCATGCTGTTGGGTGGTGGGGTTCCTGCTGTTGGGAGCGAAGGGAGGGTTCATTCTGTTGGGAAATGAGGTTCATGCTGTTGGGAAGAGGGTTCATGCTGGGAGATGGGGCTTCTGCTGTTGAGAGATGGGGCTTGTGCTGTTGGGAGCTCTTGAGGATGAGTTTACTGTGACTGAACTAGAAGTGCTGGTCACAGCTGGTTTCTCTGGAAAACTGTGGTGATCCTCCTGGAAGGGACTGGGATAAGCAGCTCTGTGCAGAGCAGGTTTTGTCTACAAGCCTGGTGGCTCCTTCTGCTGATGTTAAACTTTGCTTTGTTGATGCTGCACAGAAAGGCAAGCAATTCAGTTGCTAAGATTGAAGTGCTTTCCCTGAGTCCCTGGAGTGCTCCTGGGCTTTTGGGGATGTTTCTCTGCGCTGAGGTCGTTAAGGAGACTGACATCTATTTCTTTAAGGGGCCCTTGTAAGAATTTACATGCTAACAGATTGCAGGAATATTTGAACGCCAGAAAAGCAGTATCAACTATTTCCAACAAATTTTTTAATCCATGAGACTTTTAAACCACTTTATCTGCTGGGAAATCCCTGTATTATCACTCTGTCCTTTTTAGAACCAGTCTGCACTTAAACCAATGGGACTGAATTTTCAGAATGGGATGATGAGGCTTTGCCATGTGATTCCTATTATCTTAATGGAATCTGCCTGTCTCAGTCCCCACAGACTAATTTGGAAAGGGTAGCCTGATGGATAATTGGGATCCAGTCACCACATGGATTGAGGAAATCCAGTGAAGAGCCCAAATGTTCAAGGGAGAGCATAATTTGTTCCGAATGGAAGATAATTATTACCTGTGAGTGCCCATCTAGGCATCACAAAATGAACTGACATTTTAGAAATGCAGCTTCTTCCTGTGGTGGGTGATTATACTAAAGATAATTCTGCTGATTGAGTGTCCTTCCAACAGGACAGGCTTGTCCAAGTCCTTTATTCACCTGAGGAATGGTTTACTTTAATACATTTCCTAACTGAATCCTAACCATTTGTAAGGAAATGACAGCCTTCCTGGTCTCTTTTGGCTGATAGCTGGGATCTGTAGCAACCTAAATGGCTCACAGAGGCTCCCTTTTGGCAGAGACCATCCTAGAAACAAGGTTGAATTCTTGTCTTGCTGTAGTTATTAAAAAAAAAAACAAACAAAAAAACCCAGCTAATTCCTATCATTGTTTTGGGAACTAGTATCTCTACAGCAAATACATTGGCATTAGAATTTTATGAAGAAATTACATCTGTTGATCAGCAATTTGGAATAAAAATCACAGAATGTCCTTTAATTGTTTTAGATGTTTTTGCATGTAAATAAACCCTGTATATTTACCCAGTCTGTATCCTACTGCAAGGATTATACAATGGTAAAAGTTATTTTTCAGTATTACTATATATCTGCTAATAATTAACTCATGTAACTGGCAGCCCCTCAGCCATATGATGACAACATTTTTCAAGGTAATATTTGGCATAACAACTCTAGGAAAACAGTCTAACATGAGAATAGCTGATCTTTAAAATCAAAGCACCAGTATCACACTGATCATGAAAGAGCTACAAAGCTGACACCTTTTAAGGAGGTTTGGACCTAAGTAAAAGCTAAAACCTAATGGTATTTCTTTTGAAGACATTTGAAGACTGGAGCTTAAACATTCAATATTCTCCCCACAGCCTCAGGGTTTGCTGCAGGGAAGCTGAGGTGGGGTACCCTGTTCTCACCCTTCTTCAGACCCCCTCATTGTGGCTTTAAAACCAGCAGCCTCCACGGGCTTGCTCAGATTGTCACTCACAGAGGTGACTTCAGGGCTCTGTCCACGCTTGATGAAGTCAAAGGGAGTTTTTGTGTTAACTTTGTTGGGTTTTGATGTAGGTCCCCAGCCTCAGTTTTTAGGCATGATTTGAGGCACACCTGCTGCCTTCCATTATCACTGGATGGATGCCGAATACTTCAAAAAATTGGTTCAATTACAATAATTACAGGGAATTAGTAACTTCTAAGAAAGCTTTCATGAGGTAGCTAATAAACCCATACTTCCCTGTATGTGTTAGCCCTCATTTTTGGGCTAGATTGAATGGGGATTCCCACAGATGCTTGTCCACAGTTTATTAACATGTAATTAGAGTTGCTTTTTTTTTTTACTTTCAGTAATGTATTAGTACTTTCCCTTTAATTACGAGTTGTTTTATTGTGAAAGCTTTGTCACTTATGCCGCTTGTTAAAAGTAGAAGACCAAACTGACTGTGCACAGTCCTTTTAGTTAATGAATCCCCAATCATCTGTATTCATGGACAGAAAGGAAAACTTGGCAAATGAAGGAGGATGCGATAAGACTTGTGTGCCTCTGTGACCATTTGGCTTTCATGAAGATCCCTTTTTGAGCATAAAGGGAATTCTTGCCCGTGGTTGGTTGTGATACATTCCTGAGCCTTTATTCACAAATACAGGATTTGTGAATGCTCCTCATTCAGAAACGAGAACTTTGGGGGAAAAGTTCTATACTTCTTGCTGCCACTTAACCTGGAAAGTGCCATTTCTCACTGCTTTTTTTTCTTATGGAAATTTTACCCCATGCCATGAGCCCAGTGTCCATAATGAGCAGCTCCAAGCTGCACGATTGGAGACCTTTGTGTGACCCAGTGGGTGAGATCAGGGTGGGCTCTCTGAACTCTCCTGGCCCTGGGCAGTGCCAAACCTGCAGGGGCTGCTCGGTTTGCTTAAATCCTGTGCACACCTTGGCGTGCTCTGTTGGGCTGGGCCATCCCCAGGAGGTGAGGAGGTTTGCTCCTGTCCTCCAGGACAACACACAGCCTGTTTGTGTGGGCAAAACTGGAAATGCACAGCCCTGCCAACCTGGGAAAGGCAAGGCAGGACTCCTACCAGGGAGCTCCAGCCTTGAAGTTGAGAGGAGGCTCTTCTGGGCAACCCCCTGAGCACCTCATTTAATCAGCATTGCTTTGGGCAGGGAACTGGACTGGATGACTGCCAGAATTCCATTCCAACCTAAATTATTTTCTGGCCCTATGAAATTCTCAATGGGCTTTCGGCTAGAAGTTCCCAAAATTGACCATTCTGCTCTGAGTGAAAGGCAGCACATATTCACTTTTCCTCCTTTGGTTTTGCTTTTATACTCTTCTCTTTTGCCTGTGTGATACAGTGATGGTCCAGTTTGCTGGAACTACACTTTGATGGTTTGCAAAAACTTGTGTGCAGCACTGAGCTTCGGAGCTGAAGGGTGCTGGGAAGCCTGGACCCCACTGTGGGATAAGTGGAAGAGGACAAAACCAACAGTGAATCCCAGCTTAAGGTGGATTAACTCACAGGAGGACTTAATGAACTTAAGGGATTCACTTTAATGCTGCTCCCAGGTAGAAAAGCTGTTTTGCAAATCAGCAGAGTTGGTGGTGAGCTAATCACAGATCATTAATGTGTTACACTGAGATGATGGGCCCTTGTTCCAGGCATTTGGATGAGGTGAGGCTGACCTGGGTGCTTTGCAAGATCAAGACAGTGGGCTTTGCACGAGTCCTGCTTGTGCCTGGAAACAGGGTGACTGCCCTGAATAAACCAATTTGGCAGAGGATGCCAAGGCTTTTTCTGACACTGGGACCTGCTTAGGCAATTGGCTAAATGTTAATCTGAAATGATTGAGATGGATTTATATTTCCTGCTGTTGTCAGTCATCATTGCTCAAGGTGTTTCTCACCAGACCATCCATACATTTGGCTCTCTGGGTCAGGAAATAACCCTTGATGTTGTCGGAGGGTTTGAGAATGGGAAGAAGAAAGGGCAGTTTTGTCTTTACAGCAGTCTTAGCAGGAGTCAGCACATCAGCCTGACCCCAAGCTCTCATGGTTTCCCTCTCCACTGATTACAGCCCTGCCAGTGAGTGTCAGAGTTACACTTTGCTATTCTACAAGTGTCAGATCTTCTGTCCCTCATTAATATTCCTCTGGAGCTACGCATTACTCTGCCTGCAGAGAGGGGAGAAATTGTCAGGTGGTGTAAAACCGTGAATCTCTATGAATTCTGAAGGATTTATTAGCACTTACACTAACTGCTGCTATGACCTTTGCTTTCTGTAACACTTCTTTCAAGGTAAGATACAAACTTGGCAAATAAGGGAGGGAGAGGACAGTCTCAAATGACTGATGTGAGAAAGAAACTTGAAAATTTTGCATCAGACTTGCAAACACCAGTCACACCACCCCTCTGGGTATGGAAATTTCCCAGCATTTAAGATTATGGAAGCTAAAGGGAAGAAAAAAACCCCACAAAATATATTAACTTTCTTGCTTCTCCCTCCTACTCAATGAAGAAAAAAATTAAATCCTCAAACAGATGGTCTGCATGGAATTAACGTTCACTGTTATTCACTTGAAACATGGCAATGATACCACATCTGGCCTGCCATGAATTTATATCAGTTTGGAACCTCTGCATTTCCATCAGCATCTGCTTAAGGTTGGGAAAATGACCTGATCAAACCCTGATGGTACATCTGGTGATCCAGACAGGAAGAGATTTTCTATGAGCACTGAGGTAGTAGCTGAAGTATTTTATTTATTCAGGAACTTTGGAGGAGTCCACAGGCCAAAAGTCCTTCTGTAAGACACACGTATGTGTGTGAGAATGGAGCTCTAAGTGGGTGATGTGGATGATGCTCAGCTGTATCTGCCTTTGAGTGTCATCCTTTTATTCCTGTTCCCTCTCTTTCTGACATGAAGTGGTGAGAACTGCTTGGATCACTGCCCTTTCCTACCACTACCCAGTCTACAGATGAAAATCAAGGCCTATAATCCCTCCATCATTACAGAGATGTGGGTACAGGCAAATGATCTCTCAATAATTGAGGCAGAAAATAGCACTAAGTATTTAAATCATATGAATATGTATTATTATGCATAACAAAGTATATTTACTCCTTCAATAGATAGTTATATTTAGTTGCAGTTGTTACAACATTATTTCAATTCTGCCCTGTTGACGGTGATTTGCATTTTTAATTTAAATAATTCCTGAATATGTTCTTAGGATGCACACAAAATTAATTCCTAATTTCTAAATGCCACTTATAAACTGTTATTTAGGAGTTTGATATCTAAATGGCCAGAGATAGGTTATGTATCTGGGTAAATTTCCATGTATCTTGTTTCGTATTTTTTTTGAGAAACGATATGTGGAATAACTTTCTCAACTCAGGAGTTAGTTTATCTTCTAAATATAAATCATAAAATATATGTTCCAGTAAATCTAGGAAGGATTAAATATGTAGGTTAAGGTATAAGCTTGCAGATTCCAGGGGTGGTGAGGACAGTGCCAGGGTCAATCTCTAGAGGGAATGCCATGAGTGTCAGTCAGTGACAGCCTCTCCATGCCCAAAAAACATCAGTACGGTGACTCTGCTAATTCCTGGAACCAGTTAATCATTGGATTACTCCTTTTGGGAGTGTAACTGAGTGTTTTCATGCTATTTCCTCTAAACCTGGGGAAGTGAAGTTGACTTGGATCTTGTGCTGGAGAGCGAATTCTGCTTTCAGAGCTTGTGAAAAGCACAGCTGGGAGGATTCGGTGCTGAATAATCTTGTTTTTCTTAGTATTCACTGTCATTACTCATTTTCAGTTCTTAAGATTCCTAACTTTGAATAGTTTTCTAGATCACACTTAGTTTTTTAGCTCATGCTTGGATGTCTCCTTAGCCTGTTTCATGGTGGCAGACTGTAACCAGTGGGAAACAAGATTCATCCATGTTTTCAATGTGACTAAAGAGCCTCTTCTGGCATGGCTTTAATTTTGTACAAATTAACTTAAAACTCAACTTGCCTTCCCCAAATCATATAGGAGTCAGTGGTGTTAATTCCCAGTCCCTGGAGTTCTGGGTGCCCTGTCACAGTTCTGCAGGGACATGGGTGCCTAAACACTGGTGTAATGGGGCAGATCTTTGGCTTTTAATCCACTTCTTCTACAAAAAGCTAAATCAGCTCTGACAGATGAAAAATTCCATCAAAAGTCTCTTGAAGAGCAAATATTTTTGATTGCACCAACTCCGAATGCCTGAGAATGTCAGTGCTGGACCAGGACGTGCTGTGGGAGATGCCATAAATGCCATGCACAGATTTCTGAGGAGGAAGAGCTTCCTCCACGTTCACACCAAAGGCTGCCTTCACTCAGGCTCGGAAGATGCGACCTGATGTGATCAGAGCCAAAGAAAACATTCAAACCCATTTCAAGCCCGTCACAAAGGGTGAAAAACAAAACATGTCACTCAGGGAGTGGATCTGAGGCTGGGGGGCTGGGAATGCCAGAACACACCCACCAGCAACCTGCCGTGGAAAGCAGGGGATCAAGCAGGACTAGGTCAGCAGGATGATGTGATAGCTGGGATTGGGGGGGCTGTCAAAGGGTATTTTCCTGGCAGTTTCGGATCAAAACAAAACAACACAACACAAAACACTGTCTTTTTCAAGGGGTTTTTGTTTGTTTTTTAAATGGGTTGTTTTCATTGCTGTTTTGCTCTCTGCCCCCTGGAGAGGAGTGGATGGGAAAATCCCCTGGGATTTTTTTGATTGAAAAAAAATTCAACAAAATTTGATTTAATAATAAAAATTAGCAGAATGTTGTTGAAGTGGAAGGAGTTCCACATTCTGTATCAATTACTAATACAGATCAATCAAAAGTGTTTGCACCAGAGCAAGATGGGCTGGAGCAGCTCACCTATGAACACAGGCTGGGACAGCTGGGGATGTTCAGCCTGGAGAAGAGGAGACCTTAGAGACCCCTCCAGTGCCTAAAGGGGCTTATAAAACAGGAATAGTGACTTTTTACAAGGGCAGATAGTGATAGGATAAGGGGGAATGGTTTAAAACTGAAAGAGAAGAAATTTAGATTAGATGTCAGGAAGAAATCCTTCCCTGTGAGGGTGGGCAGGCCCTGGCACAGGTTGGGCAGAGAAGCTGTGGCTGCCCCATCC
>JAWWEU010000005.1:26305207-26325361 GCA_035583155.1 Acropternis orthonyx | reverse complement strand
GCGTCACCATTTAGTCCGGAACGATCCTCTTCATATGTCCAACGTGTGAAGTGTTTGAGCCAGGTCTCATAGTCCACAGCACCCCCAACAACTGGGGACATAAACTGCACAGAAGAAAACACAGAGTCAATAAATAAAAAAAGAAGTATCTCTACTTTGTTTTCTGTAGTAAGGAGTTTTTCCTAAACACTTTAATAAATGAATGAATGCTTGCTTAGCCTGAAACACAGGAAAAAGTATCCATGAAGTAGACAATAAATGGGGAAATGTTGAGAGTATCAGTAGGTCTGATCTGGATCAGTGCCGGACTGTTGACCGAGGCCCCAATGACCACATGAAGACAAGGAGGTTGTGGGCTCAGAAGGGCGTAGTTTATTGCGGGGAACGGTTTATATAGGGTTCAGGGGAAGATTCTGGAAAATGGGGTGGTAACTGGGAAAGGATTGGATGAAACTGAGGGTGGAGCTTGTAACCGGGCAACAGGATAACCAATGGGGAATGGTCCAACAAATAACCAATTGGAAAACTGGGACTGGGGTAGTGGCGGAAAAACTGGGACAATGGCCGGAAAAGCTGTGAGGGAGAAGGAGACAACAGGGAGGGATGTGAGGGGAAAAACAACAGGGAGAACGGCCATGATGGCAAAACTCGGGGGGCACAATCAACAACCATAGTAAACTGAAAACCGTAACAATCAAACGTATAAACAATCATTAACAGCATAGAAACATCCACGAAAGTCCAAATACTACGTCCCAGCGTAGCAAATTTTCTTTGTATCTCAAAGCCCAATGCTACGATTCATTGGCGAACGCAGTAAATTTCAGGGTGCTCTCTGAGTCAACCGGGTCCTCCTTGTATGTCCAGCGGGTGAAGTGTTGTTTCCAAGCCTCATAACTTATTTAACTCCCAACAGAATGGCTCCTAAGAACTCGCTCAGTTAAGCAAGTCAGGGTTTTGGTTTTCAATTTTTTTAAAATTTCTGAATTCAACAGTATTGATCCAGGTGTCAATAAAGAGAAAGGAAGCAAGAAATCCACTACGGCAGATGTTGGATCTTCTCTTTGCTTTTGGAAAAAAAGGTTTTTCCAAAAAGCCTATCCTTTTCAGTTACGTAAGTTTGATTTAAGACAATTCTTCTATCAGATTTGAGGCATTTCATCATTGCTGAATTGGTTAGAAAGCACAGGATTGCTTATAACAAGCTGTAGCATGGGGCCTTTCCTCTGAAAGCAGAGAAAGAGAAAATCAGATTAAGACAAAGAAACCAAAAAAAAAGGAGAGGAGTCTCATGTGTTTCACTGGTTTCATTTTCTTTTATGCCAACATTAAATACTCTAAAATGAACACAGTGAGCAACCTTGAAAATCAATCTGTGTTTTCTGTGACCCGAGCTGTACCCATATGGACCGTCTCCATCCCGTTGGGCAGTGCTGACGGGGTTTGTGTTTCCCCACTCAGGAGAGGAGTCGCTCACGATTTTTGTGGACAAACGGAAGCTGAGCAAGAGATCTGAAGGGAGCGACCCCGGCAGCAACAGCTCGGCCGTGACGCTGGAGACCCTGCACCAGCTGGCAGCCTCCTACTTCATCGACAGGGACAGCACCCTGCGCAGGCTCCACCACATCCAGATCGCCTCCACCGCCATCAAGGTAGGGGGAGACCCCCCCAGCTCCCACTGCTCGGGGGTCTGCGGCTCCTCTCCCTGCTTCTCGGGGCAAAGGTGGCTTGGTTGGTGGAAAAACAAATAATAAACCCCTCCATTTCTTAGCAAAATGGTAGCTTTTAGTCTAAACCTTTTCACCTGAGTCAAAGCACTGCATTTATAATGAAGATTCTAGTTGAGAAGAGGGTCTGAAGATGATGTAAAGATATAAAGTCTTAATGAATGATACGTAATTTCAACCTCCTGTACATGTGTACTCAGCAACTGCATGCACAGGCACAGTTATATTTCTCCTACTTTTCTTCTTCCTGTTTCTCCTCTCTCTCCCCCCCCCCTTTTTTTTTTTCTTTTCTAAATGTAGTTATTGTGCTGTGCCTGAAATTTTATTGTTTATTATTTTTACTGACCTTTGGAACAGCCTGGAGCTCTTGGCTCTCCAGCCTGTGTAAGACTCCCTTTCCAGGATAGACTACATCACTCTCACACCTCTTTTTTGACTCTATATGAAAAAAACTGCAGGTTTTCTCCTGAAAAGCAAAAGAAAAATATTTATAAACACAACGATGTATCTCCTAAGCAACTTACTGCATTCACTCTGTGTCATTTCTTGTGATTTTTTTGTATGTCCTGATTTATCTGCATTTTAGGCTGCCTGGTTTGGGCATTGTAGACCAGGAACACATTAATGAGCTTTAATGATCATTTATTTATAAAAATAACACTAGGGGGAGAAATATTATCTACAGCATCATGAAATAGTTAGGAAAAAATCTAAGCATGCAGCAGTAGAACAATCTTGAAGATGCTTTAAAGCACCACCAGGGATGGATTTATTGAGCACAGGAAAGAGGATGAGCAAGCCACCCACTCACAACTCAGGCTGTGTCTGGGTTTGGCCACTCAGTTCCTGATGTTTCCATCCTCTCTGACTAATGAATTCTTACTTAATTGATTAAGGTCTAAGGTTTTTACAGATGGGACATGCAATGAGATCCATTAAGTCTCTGGGTTACAGAGCCAAATCAACAAGACGTCAAATATTAGGTGAGAATGATCAAGCTGAATTAGTCTTCTGGGGAAAAAAAAAATAAAATCAGCAAGAAATGTCTGTTTTCCCAAATTCTAAGAATGTCTCTTTAAGAAGCAACATATAATGAATCATTTTTAGTCCCTTATGGAATTGAAATAATTAATACTTCAGAAATTCTTGTCTTCTTCATTCAAATTCACTGAGATATGTGATAGCTGAATTTTCTTCCCACAGATCTTGATATATGATTTCGTGGGACTGATGCAGGAAGACAATATTTTGTTAAGTTTTATAATTAAGTTTTTCTATCAAAAAATGAAGTTATGTCACAAGGAAAGGAAAGCGTTAAAAGAAGAAAGTAAGAATTAGCATTAAAGCCTTCATATTTAGTTTGTATTTATCTAGTGAAAAACAATAACATTCAGAGCAAAACCTGCTCATATGAAGTACGAGGAAAGGAGTGGGAGAGATGGAATTGATGAATCAAGTTTGTTAATCAAATTTGCCTCTAATCAAGTTTGTTAGCTGTGACATAATTATCCTTAAAAGCAGCACTGAGGCTGCTACAGATTGAGGCTTGCCATTAATCACACAGACAATACATTGTTTATTCCACATTCAAAAAGGTAACATCATCCCATTGCAACATCTTCCAGCTGGAAGTCAAAATGTCCATGGGAGAAACCCACAACTTGTATCGATATTTAACTTATTTGACAGTCCCTGATACAGGCATTTCTTTGATATTATATTAACTTGTGCATTTTAGTGTAAGTGCTTGGGCTCATGTCCTAAATGAAGTCTGTAGCCTCAAGGGCCTCATTGCAAACTCCCCAAGCTCCTGAGGGCTGTGTCTCCTCTGCAGGAACTTTTCCATGTGCATCCTGCTGGGTTTGGAATATTGCAGGTCCAACACTGCTCATCTGAGAAGCCTTTTCCTATGAAAACTCTCTTCAGATGCAGGGATGGCTCCTAGTTCTCTCTATTAATATCCCATTGGGATGATGGGGTGTGCTCTCCTCCTGTCTAATCCAATCCTGCCCAGCTGTGGCAGCAGAATACAAATAAAGTCAGCACATTCTCTCCTTTCCCTGGGGGTGTGTGTCCTTATGAGCAACATTCCCACATTATGATGACATTCCCACCTTATGGTGACATTCCCAGCTCTTCCCACTGGCAGAACCACCCAGGTGTGCTCCCTGGGTCCTGCTGATGCCTTAAGGTTCATAAGTATATAGATTTCAATGCAACTTTTAGCACTTTTATTTAGTAATTTCAGGCTAGAGTTTTTGACTAAGTACTTGTGTACCAAACTCCAAAATGTTGCTTGTGTTCCTCGTCAAGGATTTCAGCAGGCAGAGGTTTTTTAGGAAGCTGAGGGACATCCAGTGTGGAGAGAGTGTGCTGGGACAGAGATATCCAACATTCCTTGATAGAACTTTAATCAAAGCTATTCAGAAGGCTCAGAATCCCTGGATTTGCTCCAAGCAGGACAGAAACCCTGAGGAAGATGAAGATGGAAGGAAAGGATAGTTGTGGGAATTTGGGAAGGGGGGCTTAAGGGCATCCCTGAGGGAGGTCCTGGGGATGGATAATTTTTGGGATGGGTGTATCCCATTAGATATGCTAATTAGCCAGTATTATTAAGTTGTAAGATCTGTCCTGTGCGTGCAGATGCATTTTATGCACCTTGGAGCGCTTTAATTAAAGACCAGCTCTCTCTCCTTTACTATACTAGAATTGTCCAGAGAATTTCCCTTTGATTTTAGGCAACTACCTGACAGCCAGGCAGGACATTCCTGCAGCTGTGGGTCATGGCAGAGGGCTGTGCACAGTCCAGCTGATGGCATTCTGCTTCCCATGGGGGAAGCCCCTGCTCAGCTGACCACAATTTCTGGGTGCTGTGAGCTGTAATTCTACATTGTCCCTAAGGAACTTCTGCACTGAGTCCAAACAGTTGTGCAGAACACATAAAACCCACGCTGGTTATATGGTAAACGAAATATTGCTGAATATTCTCACTGCATTCTGCACAATTGTAAGCACAGTGGTGTTAGAACCTTGCCATTAATACAGGGAGGCTGTTACAGGGTTTGTCTTTTGGAGGATGTCGCTTTCCATCCCAGAATCCATCTCCCTGCTTGGGAGCTGGGCCAGGTGAAAACAGAATACACGTTATTTTAAGGCCCAAACACTTGTGGGGCAGCCACAGTGCAACAAAAGAACAGGAGGCAACAGAAGAACAGATGCATAAATTGAATTTTCCACCAGCTATTTACAGCCAGATTACAGCCCATTTATTCCATCTGAGTGAGAAAGAATAAACATCCCTGAGAATGTGCCCTCTAATTTCAATTAAATTTTATTGTGCAATTTGCTTTTTACTTTCCCCCAAACACTTTTTTTTTTCCTTTGCTATGAGAGATTTAAGCATTTTGTTGTCTCTCAAAACTTTAGATTACAAAGAACAGGGCTCTATTGTGATGGTAACTATATCTGATTATCTATAATTAACCCGTGAATGACTCATGGTGGGCTGTTAGAGAGGGAACTTAAGTGTAATGAAATTAGTCTCTCACTCAAGACTCTCACTGAAATACAGACCTTTTTTCCCTTGTTCTTTGTTTTGTCTGAAAAAGCTTGCTTGCTTCGATTCTTTTTTCTTTCATACCTTATATTTGAACGTGTTTTTCTGTGGATTCCAGTAATTGCTGTAATCAAAAGTAGAAATGCTGAAATACTCCAAAGCCTCGTGCTTTTGTCAGATTTCTGGCGAATTCAAAATCTCAATTGTTTGCAGAGTTTTGTATAAACAGCCTTTTTTTTTTTTTTTTTTGAAGCTTTTGAAATCCAGATCTTGAACCCTTCTTGCCCTCATTTTATCCTTCGTGTTTTTGGATGGATTTTAGGACTGTGAAGCTGAGAGACCTTATAAAAGACCAAAAATGGAGGAAAAAATTAGCCCAGCAACAGCCTTATGTTGTGAAATCACAGTTAGAAACATTGGGCTGGAAAGCCCTCTGGTATTTGTTGATTTCATTGAAGGCATGAACTAGTAAATGTATATTTAACTGTAAGGAAATTACAAGCCAGAAATTATTGTCTCATTTCAAAAATTTGGTGACATGCCTTAAGCATGTCAAGGAAAAGCCACAGGACAGATTTTCAAGGACAGGTACTGCTCAGGACCATTATGAAATTCCAAATTCTCCAGTACTTTGGGAGATCAGAACTGCCTTCATATAAGACCAAAGCATGAAATGTTTCAAAGGGGGGAAGTTCAAAATTAGGAAATACACAGAAATTGTGATCTCAAATCTTTGCCTCCCATGAATTTCTGTGAGAATTGAATACTTTTGCAGGTTTCTTTAGAATTTTCACCCAATATTAAGAGCTTCACAAACCCAGCTCGCTGTTTATATGGCTAGGTATGAATTTTAAACTGAAATTTGGGTCATTAATCATACCAGAAGAACAGGGACCTGCAATGACACCTTGGGCATCACCCTTCAGGTAGCTGAGAAGTCTCTGTACCATCTTCTACAGCACAGGATCTGTGTTTGTCTCATTATAAAAATGAAATACAGGAGATTTTATAGATTATTATCTGGGAGCTGTTGGAGAACTTTGGATTAAATTCATCACAGATATAATGAAATCTTGTGACTGCTACATGCAGATTGCTAACTAGTTCTAAGGATACACCAAACGCAAAGGTTAGGGACTTATTTCTGTATCTTATTGAGGATTTTAAGGTGACGATATTAAAAACAACTTTAATTCCTTTGGACAGTGGAGTTTTAATTAATCTGAATCTCCAGGGCTGCTTCCTCTGGAAGGTGACATGTAGGTCAGTTCCTCCGTGGGTAGAAAGCAGCACTAGTTCTGTAAGAATCCGGCCCTCAGAGTGAGACAAAAGGGGTGGAAAACCCCAAAGTACCTAAAGGGTGCTTTCAAAAAGGCTGGAGAGGGACTTTTGACAAGGGCAAGCAGAGATGGGACAAGGGGGGAGGGCATGGTTAGATGAGATATTAAGGGTTAATCCTTCCCTGTGAGAGTGGGGAGGTCCTGGCACAGGTTGGGCAGAGAAGCTGTGGCTGCCCCATCCCTGGAAGTGTCCAAGGACAGCTCGGAGCAACCTGGGCTAGTGGAAGGAGGTGGAACTTTAAGGATGAGCTTTAAGGCCCCTTCCCACCCAAACCATCCTGTCATTTTATGATTCTGTGATTCTAAAAACAGAGCAGCAAGTTAATGCGGTGCCTCAGCTCACTAATCACCCTGAGAATGCCCACTCAGCAGCCTCCCTGACACGATCCATCACAGCAGCTGCAGCAGCCACTCCTCAAAGGATGTATTTTAGCTCTGCCATCTCCTCGTGTCTCCAGGGCAGTAAATGAGTGCAAGAAGTTATAACATCGCCTGCTCATCGGCAACACTGCGGGAGATGCTTTCCAAACAATAAAATGGCACGTAAAGGAGATGCAGGGATGTGCATTTTGGGGAGGTTTTGCATAACTGTTCCTCACTTAGGGAAAAAAACCCCAACAACATGAAACAACAACAACAACAAAAAGATAGACCATATGACATGATGGAGCGAAACACATTGAAGGAGTCTGCTATATTAGTTATTTAGTTTTGTTGAGAGAGAAAAGAGTAAAAAATAACAAAAAATCAGGGAAATAAAGGCTGCCAAACCCTGAGCCGGCTATATATATCCATATGTAAACTAGAGACCTTAACAGCACTCACACAACACTTGCCATCTCAGTTGTCAAAAACCTATAAACAACTCATACCACGGTTCCTTAAATGTTCCATATTCTCTCTTTTTCTTTTTTCCCCCCCTCCCCTAAAAAAAGTGAAATTAAAGCAAATAAACCCAGAGGATGGGGAAGGGTTTTAATATGGTGAGATCCACAGTGAACATATCGAACAGTGCAGTTAGAGCAGAGCACTACAGTGGATTTTAACTTGATCTTTATTCTGGCTGGCTTGTGTATGGGTTGAGAAGCTTCAGCACTCTGCTCGTCCTCCACTCTCTAATTGGCAGCTACTGCCTGTCAGCAGGTCAGAGAATGTCAAGCAAGGGCTATAAAATTCACAGAACATTTCCCTGCCTTTGAACTCTCAGAAATATGAGGTATCATGTATCAACAGCATGTATGAACACAAAGGTCAGATTAGGAACAATATCTCAGAGGAATAGAGACTCTGAGTCAGAAGAAATCAGCTTAGAGAATAATAAAAGGCTGTGCAAGGTTTTCCATGTGCATATTATTTTTCCTAGAGAATTTTTATCCATAATGCATTTTTACATGTTTGCTGTTACAGTTTAGGGTTCAATCTGCAATCATCCTCTTCACTGTATCCCTTCAGTGTGAAAAAACAGAGCTGAAAATACCCTTGGTGTGAGAATCCTTCATAGGTAACTGGCACCAAGAGTTACATCGTCGCATGCTCTGCAGTTCACCATCATTTCTACCTCGTAGACCTTCCCACGGTGCTTCAGCAGGATTTCCATGTCTGA
Source organism: Acropternis orthonyx (assembly GCA_035583155.1). NCBI lineage: Eukaryota > Metazoa > Chordata > Aves > Passeriformes > Rhinocryptidae > Acropternis > Acropternis orthonyx. Next base: position 26,317,135 of record JAWWEU010000005.1, on the reverse strand, counting down.
CAGCAAAACTACAGCTTAATCTCCTACAAGATAACACACATAATGCCTGGATATGCTGTAGCAGGAGCTGGGTTGAAGAAAGGTTTCGTTATTCATCCGCAGGACTTTCTCTACTATAGAGCGATTTTTATTTTCAGATCTTTAATGCCTGAAAGGTTGGAAGTTTCATCACTGTTCTACAGACTTTGTAGCTGAGTTGAGTGAGCAAATTAAGAAGTGTTTCTCATTTTATACGGTGAGATTCTGACCTTATTTGATGAATAAACTCCACTGACGTCAGAGGAGTTTCTTTGCACGCACATCGATATCACTGAGATTGAGGTTTCCACAGCTCAGCCTCAGCTATCATTTTCCTAATCTATCAAACTGTTATTCATTAGCTCTCCCTATAGATAACCAGTTTAACCCTCTCATCCCCATACTTTTCATGGCCTTTGGGTACTCTTCCTTTGATTTCTATTAAAAGTAATATAAAAATAGATAATAACTCCCATTTTTGTGTCACAGTAGTTCATAATTTTCCAACTTTTATTATAATTCCACCAGATGGAGGATATGTGCATGCAGGCTCCCATCAAGTATGTAGATTTGTAAGGAAATTTAATTCTATCTTCTCCAAGAGTGCCTACAGCCTTGAAAATGAAATTTCATGTTTTTCCTTCAACTTTTCATTAAATCCTTAACGTGTAATGCTAAGTTGATGATAACAGAGAAAATGCTTTGAAGAGAAGCAGTAAAATACACCCCCTGTAATGTTTTGGTCTATTTAAGTCACTTTATTCTTCCTCTGGTTCAGTGTTTGAAATATGACATTCACAACGATGCTGAGCCATGTGTATCACTGTCAGAAACACAGCCCATGTTCCTTCCAGCACAGAAATTTCCATTCTTGGTTAAAGAAGAGTGATAAAATATGTGGCTTTTCTTTTCTTACTTTGGTGTTGGTTTTCTATGGGAAGGATCTGTCCTTCCTCCATGAAAATATACAGAACTGGCAAGTCTGTAGTGTGTGATGTAACAATTATATCCTATTACCACAGGCTTAGAAATAACTATGCGCCACATGCAAGATAAATATTCTAATAAGTAAAAGGACATGAAGAAAATATACAGAGACACAAATGAATTTCATCCAGATATGCACAACATTTAATTGAAAATTAAATTAATGCCAAAAGGTTTTTCACCCCCTCCACCTCAGGAAAGGAGCTGGACACTTAGATACCTATAAATGCTCTATCTTACATGGTGGTCTGCAAGGAAACAAAACCAAACCTGCAGGTGGTGGAGTTCCTTTCAATTCTGAGCAGAACAAAGTCCTTTCACTTCCAGTCCTGATAATAAGTGCTGCTCTCTTTTCATATATTACTCCTTTTTCCTTCTGAACGTCCCTCTTTCCCTAAATTCTCATGCTCAGAGGAGCTTGAGCTCTCTCTGTTTTCCTGGTGGAAGAAATGCTCTTGACCTTATGATACATCATTCTTTGCCCTTGGCGTTGTCTCATCTGCGTCAGGACTAGGAAGAAATGAATAAAACCCTTGGACAAGATTCTATATTCTAAACATCTTTTGCAAAATCCATATCAATGCCAGACCCATAGGAAGACACATTCATGTATGTTTTAATGAACAGATCTTGATATTTGATGGAACTTTCTATTCCCACGAATCAGGATGATTTGAAGGATTTGCCAGCTGGGCACAGCAGTCTGTCTGCATAACATTGCCCTCGGAGCCTAATTCTAAGAGCAGTCTTCTGTACATTCAGATATCTCTTTTTGTTTAGTTCATGAAATAACAACACTGAGAATCACTCAGTTATTAAGCAAAACTTTCCAAAGAGCAGTCAGCTCGTTCATCCACGAGTCTTTCGAGATGGTGAATGAGCTGAGGTCTAAGAGCAGAGTTTGATGAGCCAGGCTCAATGCCAGAGGTATTTCCACCTGTCAAAAACATGGAAACCCCCATGGTGCACATCCACAATGTTCCGCTAAATACAATGTTGATTTACACTGGGGAGGATCTGTTTTTTAATTGATGAAAACACAGGATCTTGGTATGTCTGCAGGAGTTTCCAATCCAGCTGTAACTCCTGCCTCTCAAGATGGCTTTCATGTTTGAATTCTTTGTGTTCCAATTTTGTAATGGTCTCCAATACTGTGGATTTGCAGAAGTACTTGAGTTCCATTTGATATATTTGCAGTTACAAGGATTTTGATTATTTAATCAAAGTCAGCGGATTTATGAACCCAGTTTTACTTTTGTTCTGAGTAAAACTTTAAACTCTGATTCGAAGATGCCACCTCTGGTGTGATGCACAGTTTTGGACAGAGAGATACTCTTTCTTTTGAGTGTTCATTAAAAGTTGGATGGATATAAGGGGTAAGGCACAGGGTGCGATTGTTGGGGTGTCTGTGCAGGGCCAGGAGTTTTGGACTCGATGATGCTTGTGCGTCTCTTCTAACTCTCTGCTTCTGTGTTTGAATGAAAACATGGTTTGCTCCTTACACCTTCCCTGTTCTAACTCCCTAAAAGGGGTTTCTGCAATCCTCAGACATTGGATTTCTACATTTAAGTGTGAATGTAAGCACCGAACCCAAACCATCTCAGCCCCTGTGCCACGGGGTTCTCCTCTTGACTGTGCATATCTGACAGGACTTGGGTGTAAAAGAAATTATCTTTCCCCCCATATATTTTGACAGACCAAACCTGAAAGATCAGACTTCTGAATGCAGAACACAGCTACCAACTCTCACTTCCAGTAAATCCGGACTGAACTGCGAAACCTGAATTCGGCTGTCCCTTCCAATGTATAGCAGACAGGCAATAGAATTATCTGGAATGCAATTGGTCTCAGAGGGAATAAAGAGGGGAATTTATTCTATTTTGGCAAAAGTATTAGGAGCCTAAGGTTTCTTTGCAACAAACATTTTTCTGTCATAAGGTTCTTCACTTGCAAATCTGCTTCTTTCCTCTTGCCTTGACTTTCCCAGTAATTTGTATTTTAACTATAACAGCGCTTATTAACACAGCAAATAATTGTTACCTGTCTTTTTCACTTACAAACATGTAATAGGTAACTAAAAGGACTGTTTGGTTCACAGCAAAGAGCTCTAGGTAGGACTGTGTGAATATTTGTATCTCAGTCAAATATTCCCTCACATGTGTTCACCCTCAGCTCAGGTTTGCAGCAGGTTGTCCTAACACAGAGGTTTAATATCCCTAATGAAATGCCTCCTTTCCCCCTTGTTCTTACCTGGTGCACTGTGCATGATACATGTATTTCTGCAGCAGGATTTGAGCAGCAGATTCCAGTTTCAGGCATTTTTTCCATGTTTTTTCCTAAGTTTGCGGGATTTAAAGGCAAAGATTTGCTTTCACCACAGATTAACCTACACAATCATCATGACACAACATAATCAATCAGTTACAGAACAACAGACCTAAATTAGTCATCTACCACTGAGGAAACATCTCTATGAAATGAAGTTTAGAGCTTCAGTATTAGGTTGCTTTTCTTTTCTGATACAGATTTAGCCAAGCTAAACTCCCTTTTAGCTTGAACAACTGATAGGGATTTAATGATTCAATTATAGATCAGTTGTAGCTGCTCACTGTGTAGGGCAGGTCTTCCAATGTGCAGGAAAACATTAAAACCAGGAGCATACAAAGAAGAGTTTAGCAAAACTATAAATTGAGAACTGGCAGTGCCAATGAGACAGAAAGGGCAAACGTGCTACAGTCATTTACCAGAGGGAATAAATGGGTGGGAAGTAATGAGGATACAACCTAAAAATAAATCCCTAAAAATTAATCCCTAAAAACATGTATGTGAGCCAGGCAGAGCGAGCCAGCACGTTATGGACAGGAATGTGATTTCTTTTGAGAGGTTGGAGTGACAACCCCACTAGGGGCGCTCAGAGTGGAGGATGGTAAAGTAGAACAGACATGCCACATGTCCTGCTGTGGATGTCCCTGGGAGAGGGGCAGAGTGGCTGGGGTTGTGGTGCTCTGGATTGCAAAAATAAATCAGTTTACACATGCACCCAGGCAGGAAATGCTAGGTCTGGAAACAGCCTCAATTAGTAAATTGTTGGAGAGGTTGCTGGAAAGAGGAAGTTTGAGAATTGCACAGAAATACAGAATCGTAGGTAGGATCTCCATGGGAAATTGGGTTCTTAATTAACCTGCCCTTATCATTTTGATTTTAGAGGTTCAAGTCTTTAAATGCCTTTCGTGTTATTTTTAGGGCCTAATGTTAACCTGTCGCACGTTTTCTTTAGCACAAGGTTTCTTTTTATTTTTTCCCTCTTAAAAGATTATGTGTATGTAGGAATGTATATATAATTCTTAAAACTGACCTCTTATATTTACCTTTAAAGGTAAAATATTTCCGAATGATCCAATGATAATTTTTGTATTTACCAACATGGGCTTTTCCCTGGCACTTCACACAGAAAGGAACATTTTAACTATTCATTCTGATTCAGGAAGGACTATGATTTTTCTTCATACTTTCCCAACTTAAAAAAAAAATACTCTCCATTCAACTGCAGTATATTATTGTGAGTAATAACTTCTGTGAGTCTTATAAATAACCAAATCATACAGTCCTCTTGAAACTAATGGGGATACAGTGAAAAACCCCAGTAGCCTTAGCACCAGATAGTGGAACTGATCCATGAGGATATGAATCCTATTCCCAACACTCCTGGGTAGTCCTCGCATGGGATTTTGCAGTTAAATGTAAGAGGATGGCCTTCCTTTACAGCCTGTGCCCCAAAATGCCTTTGGAGCTTTTTGTCCTTTATGTAGTAATGGAATTATTTGGGAAAGTTAGGAATTGGGTTTTGCTTCAGCAGGCATCTTTGCTTTTGCTTTCTGCAGATACTTTGAGATTTTTATAAACATGAAATATTATTTTAATTTGTATCTGCACTGTCCTCTCTGTTTCTAATTTTATCTTTTATGCCAAATATATAGATTTCATTTACTGGTTGTTGCTCAGCTCTCTCTTTAGGCAATAAAAGCTGTGAAAAATAATGTTAGTGTTAATTTAAGTAAGATATGGGCAGGCAGAAACAGCTAAATGGAAACTGAGACAAAACAGTCAGTTTTTATTACATATTTGCTAACTCTGGTACTTTTCCATAAGAAAACTTCCCTGTCATCTGTTCTTAAAGATTAATTAAAAGAGATAACCTGTTCTTTCAGGGAGAATGCCCGGCCTCATTCTCTGTGTGAGGGTGATGCACCTTTGATTTCTGGAAGTGCAGGAAATAAAGGCAGCACTGCCCTGATAGGTTTTCCACGAGCCTCACTCCCTGCAAACTTCCAGGTTACATTCCAGAGGGGTGCATGGGAATGTGGCATCTTGACAGGCAAGGGATAGAAATGGCCTTGAAAAGGGAAAATTGTGGCTGCAGTGTCAGGACTGTCAGTGCTGCCAGACTGGTTTCAGTGTTTTGTGGATTCTTCTGGTATTTACAGACAATAAATTATTCTCTCTCATAGTGGGGAAGGGACTTGAGCAGAGAGGTGATTGTTCCCTATCACAGGAACCTAAACAGCCTTAAAAAATCATAGTCTTTTTAACAAATGTAGCAACAGAGCAGGATTCAAATAGTCTGAGTTCATCTCCAGTTCCCAGAATATTCTGATTTCTAAGGTACTTAATGCCTTATGTAAGGAGAATGCATTTCCATTTCATTGTTATTGTAATGTAACAGTCTGGTTCACAGCAAATTCCTGAGAGTGTGGGAACAAAGGATAGGGAATGGAAGGATTAGACTGGTCTCTTGGGAGGCTTTAATGTTGCATTTGGTAAAATTCAAAGTCATCTCCTTGCCCAAGAACTTGAAAGAAGTCGTTACTGCCTTCTAATGAAGTTAATGGGAATTTGGCAATCACCTCTTTTGCAGAAAGATCAAGTTTACTGTTCCTATTCCATCTTACAGATGACAGAAAAATATGATGGGAGCGTTTCCAGGTCTCCTAAGTTAGTGGGCTCTTCAAATTAAAAAAAATCAGCCCTATGCTGTTGGAAAATGTGCTGGAAACATTACATGCCTATGAGGTATCATTTTAGAATGCTGCCAATTAATGAAATGATATTGAAAGCACGAATCCAACCCCTGACACTGTGAATGCTGCTGGTTTGCCTGTGTCTCCTTCAGAAATGCACGTCTAGCCCATAGCATGAGAAGTGTCAGTGCTTGGAACACTCAGAAAATCTGATTTATTTTAATTACACCCTAATTAGGGGGAGTTTTTTAATATGTTCAATGACAAAAGTAGGGCAGCAGAGCAGCAGCTATTGTGTGGCAAAGGGAAGTGCTGGAATAAAGGTGCTTTTGTAAAAAACTGTCAGGCCTGGGGGGGTGGGGGGGGGGAGGTTGAAAGAAGAGAGTTGGCAGGAGATCCACATCTAAACAGAAAGTACATTTAGTGCCTATTCATTTGATCAACAGGTTTTTTTTAAGGTGAAATGGGCATTGACTGCAGAATGTGCAGGGATTACGATGTGTGGGAACATGGGCTGGAGGACCAGTCCTGATGGTGAGGTTGATGGAAGAGTCATGGAATCATTAAGGCTGGAAAAGACCTCTGAGATCACCAGATCCAGCCATCAACCCAACACCACCATGATGCTACTCAGGAGAATCCTGAGTACTTCAGGTCTCTCCCCGCTCCACAGTTTTGCCTTGTCTTCTCTTTGCACTGACTGCTTAGATCAGACCTTCGTCCATCATGTATATGCTTCAATAATCATTTCAATGCTTAAAACATTTAAGAGGTTTATGGGAATACGAATGCTGCCTCTTCTGAAGGGACCAGCATTGTCTCATCCTCCTTTGTGTTGGCTCAGTTCTCTTCCTCAGAGGCCAAACACATTTTAAAGAGTCTTGCTGAAGAGGACAGTCCTTTCTGAAGGCGGCACACGGGCTCTGAGGTGCCAGGAATATTAGCTATGTGCATGTAAAAGGACACACCAGGAGCAAAATCCCAGCAGAAATATATTTCCCTTTTATTAGGAATGCCTTCCATAGGCTTAATTATCATGGATACAAAAAGCTGGCTGTTTCCCGGGGAAATACTACCCACTGATATCACAAGAATTCAGCCCTGCTTAAGTGCTGGGAGGGATGTTCTCGGTGCACTTATAATCGGGTCGTTATCACCATGGTTATGAGATTTAACTGACTGAAAACCGTGAGCATTTGTCTCATTAATGCGGCGTGTTAAGAGTTTATTTCGGGGAACTGAAAGCCCTGCTGCCCAGGGAAACCTGGTCTGTGATAATCTGTGACAAGGAGGCGCTGCAGAACAGCCTGCCTGGCTCGTGGCAGAGATGTCACTCGGGTTTTGTTTTACTGGTGCTTGGCGGGGTGGGTTTGGGCATTGAACAACTTTGTTCTGTGCTGTTCTGCTTTGTGAGTTGGTGCTCTTTGTGGGCTGCAGGTCTTGCAAAGCAAGGATGTGGTTCTGGTGCTCTTTGTGCATTCAGACCCTTCTGGACCCTCTCAGCATAATCTGTGTGTAGATTTTGCCTTTCCCTCTCCCCTTTTTGGTTCATCTGTTTTTGTACCCTCTCAGGCAAAACAGTTCTCAGCTGTGATCTTGGGACTGAATGTAGTCACACTTCTCTGCTTGGAAGATAATTAAAGACGTGCCATTGCCTTTCCAATTTAATTTCTATTGTTCCCGAAACAAAAAATGTAAAATCATCTGTGGTATCAGTAACACTTGGATCAAACCAGAATTAATGTGTTTGTACCCCCTTTTTTCCCTCTCCCTCTCTAGTCTGCTTTGCTATCAGCATGAGCTACCCCAAAATGTCCAAGGCCAGGTTGGATGGGGCTTGGAGCAACCTGGGCTAGTGGAAGGTGCCCCTGCCCACGGCAGGGGGTGGGATGAGATGAGCTTTAAGGTCCCTTCCAACCCAAAGCAGTCTGGGATTCTCCTGCTCTATGAAAATTAAATCTTTTCTTTTGATCAGAAACTTTGATGGAAATTTGAAGCTTTCATTTATCAACCACTCATTTTATTTTTTTCTGGTTTACAATCTTTGTGGAGTAGGATTTGTGCAGAGTATAAAAAAGGACATGTAACTCCATTGCTTTGACCTCTGAATTAGAATTGTCATCCATCAAAAGTGGAAGGTTGGATGATTTTTGTGTTCTTTAGTATTTCTTTGTTACATGCTGAGACTACCCATTTTGAATTTCTTCTTGCAAGGTATTTTCTATGCAGAAGCTGAAAGTACCAGAGCAAGGGAGGTGACAGAGGAAAGGGAAGGTACCTGGAACAGTAAAAGACTGAATAATACAAATATATAGATTTGAAAATTTAGGAATAGTCCTTGTTTATTGCCCTATTTATAAAGGATTGCCTTTCATTGCTATTATTAGAACAGTATTTTATTATTTCTCTAGAACAATCATGAATGTCTGTAAGTCACATTAAAATTTAACTGCTAGCAGCTTCTTTCATATATGCAGTTTTCTTCTGAATCAGTGTATTTATATAACCAGTCTCTGAAAGTGAAAAAAACCTTTTAATGAAGATTTTTCCCCATTCTGCCTCTTGGCACAGCTAAAACACATAGTGCTGTCACTAAAACAGTGGCATTGTCTACCTGTATCTTGCGTAACTCAGATGAAGAGTGAAGAAGAATTTAAAAAAGAGGGCACAATAACTACAAAGCTACTTACTAACCCTCCTTGTTTTGTGGTTTCAGAAGGCACAAGAGTCATAAGAATGGATAGGACTTGTAAAATTTGCTTTACAGTTTATACATTTCATATAACTTTATGAAGCTGCATTTGCCCTATGGTCGAAAAATCATAATAATATACAAACCAAAACAACACTCAACTAAATGGATCTTTAAATGAAGAATTGTATAGATCAATGCTGAGCATAATGTTTCAGAGTTAGGATAAAACTCCTTAAAGCTGTCTTTCATAGTCGTCTGGCTATTTATGTTATTTAATCTGGGTAACTCTGTTATTAGACAAAGAGATTATGATTCTGTACATGGGCTGGGGGTGCTCCCAAAACAAATTTTAGCATGGAATTTTAGCCTTCTTGCTGGCAGAGGACTGAAGTGTCCCAGGTAAATCACAACTGTCATCCCAGCTGTGTCCAAGCCAAATCTGACACCTGGGCAATGTCTTTGTGCCGATTCAGGATGGTGAACAAAGCCCATGGTAAATCTGGTGCAGGGAGATGACCTGGCTGGGTCTCATTTCCTTGCTCAGCCGCTCCCAGGCTTGTCCCAAACCCTGTCTGGGTGTCCTCTCTGGGGGCTGCTGGCACTGCAAAGGGTCTCCTGCTCTGCTCCTGGGAACAGCACTCTAATGCCATGGAAAAGCGCCAAGAGCTTGGGATGGCCTGAAATTTCACGTATTCTTTGCGAAAGAATATGAAGTTTCGGGGGTTTCAAGAACAGGCTGATCCAGCTGCAGCCACCCACACGTGCTGGTGGTAGCACAGACTGTGAGAGAGCCAGGCAACCCTCAGCAACATGAACATTCAGGGTTTATTTTAGCAAACCTTCACATTCTTTTCAAAACAGACTGTTAAAACGGCAAACTCCCTTCTGTTCTTTAGGATGAATGCTGGTTGTGTGGTTGCATGTCACTGGGTTTCCTCAGGGGAGGGTGGATTTTGTAAATCTGCTCCTTGACCCTATAATTTAAGCCTTTTCTCCAGGAGGTCCAGAGCTGAATAGAATACCTGAAGGAGTAGGAAACAGAAGTGGTTGTATTCAAGCAGATCACCAAATGAGGGTAAATCTGGCCACAGTGTCTCAAATAATTAAAGGAAGAGAAGACACTCCAGGGTAGTGGCTGAGAACAGTTTGGGATGGGTGTGATAGAGGGATTGGTTGTACTTGGGATATATCCCATGGCCAGCATTCCCTGCTGTGGCTGTTTGCATCATTTCTATTCCACTTTATTCTTTCTGCCTGGCCTTGATATAAAGGAGAAGCAACTACAAAGCTATGAATTTTCTACAGCACCCAATTTACTCATCAAGTTGCCCCAGGGCATGTTTAGCTTGAATATTATGAAAAATTTATTCTCTGAAAGGACGGTCAGGCACCGACCCAGAGCACAGGCTGCCCAGGGCAGTGGTGGAATCTCCATCCCTGGAAGCATCCAAGAAACACATGGGTGTGGTGCTTGGGGACATGGTTTAGTGGTGTTTATGACAGTGCAGGGTTAATGCTGGGACTTAACCACCTCAAAGGGCATTCCAACCTTAATGATTCTCTGATTCTTTGATTTAAAGAACTGCTCTTTGCCAAACACAGTGTTAAGCCAGAGCTGTGCTTGTGTTGGCTCTGTTGTGATTAATGCAGCTGCACTTTGGTTCTGTGGCCATGGGTTTGGTGAATACAACACACTGAATGTCTAGAATTTTGTGTCTAAACTTACCTTGGGCCCTTCCCTGATGAAGAATATCCCACCACCCTTATAAATACAGCTCATAAAAGGTTTTTATTTCCAAATCCTGCTGTGCTTCTCTGGAAGAGTCCAAGTTCCTTCTGTGATTCCAACAAGGAGTTGTCACATGCACGAGTTTCAACAGGGGAAACCCCAGTCCTCATTTTTATAACCCTCATTTAGCCAACTCCCTGTAACTCCCAGAGCCAGAAAAAATAAATCCTGTTTAGACTGTTGGGCAGCTGCTGGGATGGCATTATAATATTATTATATTATGGTATTATACTGTTGTAGTGTTTGTGCAGTACTGGAACATTACAGTGTCTGTGAGGATTCACTGCAGTTTGTGGCACTGGGAGAACGTTTGCAGTCATCCTTTTTGCAATTAAATGGAGCTACTTCACCCTAATTAAGTCTGAAACGGCTGAACTGAAGGGAAACTTTATGAAATGATGTTTTGAACTCCTCAGCTTGCTTTGAATAATCAAAAAGTGCTTCTCCCTTCCCTTGGCACCAGGTGACAGAGACTCGGACGGGGCCCCTCGGCTGCAGTAACTATGACAACCTAGATTCTGTCAGCTCCGTTCTGGTTCAGAGTCCTGAAAATAAGATTCAGTTGCAAGGTATGTAGGGGCAATTTCATTCATTTGCTTGGGAACGGGCTGACATTTATCACGCTATTTGTTTTTCTTTCTTCGCGCTCATAAAAGGTCATTTTCCTAATTTCTCTGTGTGTGTGTGCGCGCAATAAGTACCTTCCAAAGTGGAGGAAATGTCACTACCTCGTGTTGCCTCTGAAACAGAAACAATTTCTGGAGCCATCAGAAGATGATTTGAATAGCCCTGTTAACATTTTGCATCCCCCACTGCACACCTTATAAGGTGTCTGAATTCCCAGAGATTCCACGGAGCAGGGATGACATTTATAGTGCTCTGCACAGTCGGAGCAGCACCTTGTGCCTCGTGCAGTTGTTCCACCAATATTCTGGGAGTCACCAGAGGAGCAGGATGTACATGTTTAAATACTCTAAATAATGAGCAGTTCAAAGGCTCCTCTTGGGAATTTTGAGAAAACTTGGAAGGTTAAGCATCTCATTCATTAGCAAAATAGCACTAATTATATATATTCAAAAATGAAATAAGAAACAGACAGGGAAAAGAAGAAGAAAGTAATAATTTTTAACTGTTTTTATTTCTTATACATGTAAATATTTTATTTTTTTTTCAAATTCCAGTAGCTGCATTTCCCAGCCCGCATATTAAGTAGAATAAAACTTTTGAAAAATCCCCCTGTATGGTATTAGGTTGTTAATAATTACTTCTACTTATACAAGTATAATAGTTATATATATATATATATATAAATGGAAAAGGACAAAAATAGAGAGGAACAGAAAGGAAAAAGGAAAAGGAAAAGGAAAAGGAAAAGGAAAAGGAAAAGGAAAAGGAAAAGGAAAAGGAAAAGGAAAAGGAAA
>JAWWEU010000005.1:26262370-26305107 GCA_035583155.1 Acropternis orthonyx | reverse complement strand
AAGGAAAAGGAAAAGGAAAAGGAAAAGGAAAAGGAAAAGGAAAAGGAAAAGGAAAAGGAAAAGGAAAAGGAAAAGGACGGTCATCAATTTTAATTTATTTTTAAATTCCAGTAGCTGCATTTCCCAACCTGCATATTATGTAGATAAAAAATTTTGAAAAGTCCCCCTGTACAGTGTTAGACTGTTAATAATTGCTATTTTCAGGTATGCAAATGAACAATGAGCAACTTATTACTTTGAAAACACAGTAAAGTCTCTCTAAACTCTACACGTGTTTGTGTAGACCTCTGACTGTAAACCATGAGAGAACAACACAATTCTTAATTTGCAGGTAGATATTCAATTATTTCCAATATTTGCAACTTTCTGTATTGATTTGTGAATCAGTTGGGCAGAGAGTGTGAAGTTTTTGGTGACTACGAAGAACAGCTGTCAGGGATGATGATCCTTGTGGTCCCTTCCGTTCCAGGAAATTTTAGGAGTCTATGACTGTTCCTTAAAATATCCATGTGTTTTTTCCCTCCCTTTTCCTTTCTCTCTCCCCAGAATAAACTAAACGCCATAAAAGTATTTCCCAGAGAAAATAGATATTAAAAATGAATATTTGAAGAAAGATTTTGTGATTTTTAGTGGTTTCCAGCATATTTGTGATGTTTGTCCGTTAAAAGTAAAATCTTTGCATCCCTCAGGGAGTGGTTGGTTGCCATTGGACCATCTTTAGGAGAAATATATTATCAGAACTGTTTAAACTATTTAATGGAAGAATCAAACAAGACTCAAGTTGGCTCATCTGGGCTTTCTTTTGCTTTCACAACTCCAAGGCTTTTCACAAATACACAAAAACATTGAAAAATTTACTCAGGGAATGGCAGAGTTTTAGAAAGTTTGACGTGAGATAGAAGAAAGAGTCAGACCTCGTTTCAGCAACTGTGATATGAGTTATGAAATTGCTTTTACAGCTGCAGTTTTGTATTTTCCTAAAAGTAAGGGTTGATTCTATGAAGTTACTTGAGTACTTGTGTGAAAAATATTGTGCCACAAATACCCAACTCATATGCTGAGAAATTGCCTGGGCCACAAAGAAGCTCCTCTGGTTCCAGAGAGATTATTTTTGCCACAGAAAATAACAACAAATAGTAAATAAAGATTTATAATTTCCCTTGCTGTGGCTCTTTGATTGGTTGATTACTAATGTAGCTGTAAAATATGTATAAAATAATACACATTCACATCACTGGGGTCTCATAAATGATGGTCAAATCTTCCAGATGAATTTCTGGTCGCAAACATTGTGAGGTTTTAATTCCCTTGCTCTGTGGTTCTGCTACCTCAATGTGACATCCTTTTTCAAGGCCTGTGATGTCATGGCAGGGTGAGGACACACAGCAAAGGGATTTGTGACCTCACAGGAGTGTTTTGAAACCCCACTGGAGCTGGACTTTGCCCCTTTTCTCCTTTAGTAGGTTTAAGAATATCTTCTTTCTCCAGGTTTTGTAGCCCATCACATCCAACAGACCGTCCCAGAGCGATTTAATACCCATGCTAGAAAAAAAATAACAAACCATCTACATTTTTTTTTTCATAAATTTCATTTTCCAAAAATTTCCTCCACCCTTCTTCGTTTGCCTCAGCAGAGATAACTGGAGTTCTTTAGACAAGCTGTGTCTTGTTGTGTCAAAGGAAACATGGCCAGCTCTGGCAGTCCCTCTCAAGGGAGATTTGGTGGAATCCTTTCTGGTTTTGACAATCCCCCTAGAAAGGGGTTAGAATTGTAAATTCTCCACCTGAGGAATGCAGGCTGCTTGTTAGTGGAAGGGATGCTGAGAGGGAAATGTGAGGAATGTACCTGAAATGAATTCGTAAGGAAGAAAATGCAGTGGCACAGTGCAAATGCTGGACAGATGTGTAAATTGTCCTAACAAATACATATATTTTTGTTTTTCATAATTTTCTCTTTGCTGTGTATGTTGGGGAAGACACTTGGCTCCAGCATTCCTTTGTCTTTAATAACAATCATATTTACTCCATTTCCTTCAGGTCTCCAGGTCATCCTGCCCGAGTACCTGCAAGAACATTTTGTCCAGGCAGCTCTGAGCTACATTGCCTGCAATTCCGAGGGGGAGTTCATCTGCAAGGACAATGACTGCTGGTGTCAGTGTGGCCCCAAATTCCCAGAGTGCAACTGTCCCTACATGGACATTCAAGCCATGGAAGAAAGTCTGATCCGCATAAGTGAGACTTGGAATGCCTACAACAGTGAATTTGAGGAATCTGGTGAGATTTTTATATTTTTCCCCTCCTCTTTGGCTGTGTCTCATGGAAAGGTTTGGGTTAGAAGGGACCTTAAAGGTCATTTAATTCCAACCCACTGCCTGGTCCACTAGACCAGGTTGTATTTATCCAACAGACTCCATCTAAAGGCTCCAAAATTCACACATCCAAAGGTAAATGTTTTTAAATTCATCCTGGATCTGAGTCAAAGTTATAATATAACAACTTTCTAATAGGAAGGGTTTTCCTCACCTCGTGATGCTCCCAGTCTGTGCAACCACACTGGGATTTGGCTGGATGGGTTTGATTGTTCTCCTGCTATACTTTGTGGAGCCCAGCACTGCCAGGCCCTGGTGCCTGTTGGGGCAAGAAGTGGGTGAGGCAGAAAGGAATAAAAATGAGGCCCAAAGCCAAGTTATACCCTTTATATGTGCATTCTGAATTTTTGTGCTGCAGCTGAAACAGCTCTTTCATTTCACATCCATTTCTCAGTGTGGGGTCAGAGTTCCTCCTGTACTTCGCCTTTATCCTGTCCCTCCAGCAGTACCATAAAGCCGACATGGAGAGCGAAGGCAACCCTTGATTGACCAAGTTCATCCCATCATAGCTGGCAAATTGCTTCTTCATATGATTTCTGTTTGAACTGGCCCTGTCCATGTTGTCTCTACAACTCGCTTGTGCCACATTAGTTTTCCTTTAATGCGTCAAGGTTTGTTTCATACATCATTTCACCCGTCCTGATCATCAGAACTTCCAGTCCCACAGAGGATGGGAACTACAGGTAAAATCAGCGTCTGAACAACTGTTTTCACAACTCACTTGCTCGGTGATATCAGCAACAGCTGTCTGAGCAGATGGTGGGAAAAGTAAGGATAGTTCAGCAGACCTGGGAAAAATCACTAAGGAAAAAAACAGAAATGAGGGAGATAAGGAAGAGTCAGAAAAAAGGATAAAAATCACAGGGTTTAATGAATTGTGTTGGAGAAAGAGAGCAAATCAGTAGAAGAGGGAGGGAAAAAGACTATACAGTAATCATGGCAAGAGCAGAGTAAATATCAGTACAAAAATGTGAATGAACAGTACTTTATATACAATCAATTTGTGTATTTTATGTTTTATTGTTAAGGACTGATTCCTCAATTCAAAAGAACTGAGAATTTCAAGAGACCTTTTATCAGTTAAAATTTCAGTCATTGCAACTTGTAGTGAGACCTGATGCCTTAATGTGAGTCTATTTAGATCTCAGACCCCTTTCCCATCCCTGTTCTCACTTTTAGCAGGAGGACACCAGAATTTACAATATTTCTGCTTGGATGACAGACTTCTCCAGTTACTAAAGTGTGAATTTATGTTTTGATCTCGTGGACATTTGGATGCAGCTTCCCAGGGACTGTTTTGGCACCTTTAAGTATTTACCGAGCTGTGCTGGTGTTTCCTACTTTGCAAACTGGGGCAAGTGTATCGACTCTACAGAGGAACACATATCTTACCGTGTTTCATCCTGTTTGAATGGGCTGTTCAGTGCCTGAAGAACATCATTTGAAGGCACCTCCTTAAGAGCAGTTTTAGTGAAGCTGCAGAAGAACACATATCTGGATCTGTGGAGGATTCCTATAGCAAACTGTGTAGGGGCATCGAGTTAATGATGAGTTTGAGTTGTTGGCAGCTACATTTGTAGTCACAGGACTGTGACATGAATGTCAGGGGAGGATTGGTGAGAGCTAAATTCTGTGCTTTTAAAAAGGGCTCTCCAGCTCTGCTGTGTGAATGTCTAAAATGCCAACTTCACATATATCTGTCAATTAGGTAATTGCTGGTAGGTGTGGTTACTAAGAAGTGTGAAATTTAGGTTGTTAACATCAGTAAGACATATGCCACCCTCCCCCTCTGCAGCCTTTGAATTATTTGAACTATTTTTAATCTAATAAATATACCAAGCATGACTTCCACACCTCAGAGGTAGCTTAGGGAATGTCTGCTTTTATCTTATAAACTGTTTTCCATAAAGGTGTCCCTGGAAAGGTGAGATGGGTAACCTTGTGTGGGTCTGCACTTGGATAAAAGTCTGCATGTGAACTTTTGATAGATGGCTTAGTCCTTGTGCATTCAACCTCCCTACAGAAATCATTTGTTACCACCTGAGCAGCTCTTCCAATGCTGTCTCACGTGGTCTGGAAGCATTTCCAGCCACAGGGATATAGATCCATGCATTTTTCTAACCACTGAGACATAATCTGGAACAGCTAGAAATTGAGCAACATTTAAATTACGAAAAACACTAAAACATCAGTCTGATTCATGTTCTGGGAACAAAAGTGACCTTTATTAAGCAAAACTAAAAACCTACTAAAACTAGTCTAAATCAGTAGAAGTCAGCTTTTGAGATGAGTATGTTGTTTTTTACTAATCTATTTATCACAATAATGAATTAGCTAGAAAGAGGGCCAGATGATGTAGTAATTTCAGTCTGAGCAGCCAGGGGGAAGATAATCCAGAGCACTAACTGCTGGCCCATACAGGCTGTACTAACAGCAGAGGAATGAATGAATTCATGAATTCTGTTCTTTGACACTGTAAACTCCAGATTCAAGTAAAGTAAATACAAGTGAATTAATTCTTTAACTTTTCTGCCTTCTAAACCCTTTCTTATCTTGCATATTACAAAACAGTCCTGTGACTCCAGAAACTAATCTTGTCCCCTAATACAGACCTGTAAGACTTACCAGGTTCACTCGAGGTCATGCACAGTGTCTGTGGACAGAATTTAGTTTAAAGAGGAAGAAGCAAATATCCTATTTCAGATGGTTTGTTTACCCTTGGTGTTATCTCTCCTCCTGTCTGTTCAAGATAAAACAACCGAGGAATAGATTTTTTTTTTTTTTTGAAGGATGAGAAGGCTGGGACTGTTCAGCCTGGAGAAGAAAAGGCTCTGGGATGATGTCTACAAATACCTGAAGGGAGGCTGCAAAGGGAACAGAGTCAGGCTCTTGTCAGTGGGGCCCAGGGACAGGACAAGGGACTGAGGGCACTGAAACACAGGAGGTTCCCTCTGAACACCAGTGAACACTTTTTCACTGTAAGGGTGACCAAGCACAGCTTGCCCAGGGAGGGTGTGAAGTCTCCATCTGTGCAGTTACTCAAAAGTTGGCTGGCCAACTGGGTCGAGGTGGCCCCTCCTCAGCAGGGGTTTGGGTCAGCAGTTCTTTCCCATCTCAGCCATCCTGTTGCTCTGCAATCAGAGAATTTTCCTGGTTTTCACACTGCAGGACTCTGGTCTGCACTTTGGGCTTGCTGGTAGTGACAGTTCTCTTTTGAGCCACCTTGACTATTAGAGCTTGGGTGACCAAGCACATTCCAGTTCAGGACGTGTCACTCCTCATTGTGTGCAGATTGGATTTCACTCAGGTTCTTCTGCCACTTTTCAACCACTCAAGTGTCATTTTGGAGGGTGTGGAGCAAGCAGTGTGTTATTTATCTCTCAGTAAATTTGGCTGCCTTTTCATCTCTCTAGATGCCCTCCAGCAATAAATACTGATCACTATCAGCTCACTGAGGTTCATATAACCTCTTAATGTCAGGTTATGTACTAAGTTCTCAAAGAAATTACAAGACCCACTTCGAATTGTTTATTCTGAACCATCTGCTTATTCTTTATCAGATCTTGTGGCCTTCAGACTCAGCTACCCAAGCACATGAGCAGCTGTTCCCTTACCAAAAATCCATACTAAAGCTGTTCAACCTCTAATAACAAATTTCATCACTTTCTTGAGGCCTTGGAATTACTGTGTAAGCAAAGTCAAGACAATGTAAAACAAGAAGCAAATCCTGACATACAATTCTGACTGGCAATTTAACATTCTACAGAGCTCTAAAACGCATGCAGGTCAGGAAGACCCCCCCCAAAAAACATCCACAGGCTCTGGATTCTGACAACAAGGATAAGAATATGGTCACACATTGCCTGTACCATAGCTTTGGTGGGGTTGGCTGCTGAGGGCCTTTGGAAATCTGAATATTTCATTTAAACAATTTAAATGACAGCAGTTTTCTTTTAAGGTGATCTGCTTGTTGACATCAGAAAGAGTTTTGTAGTAGTCCCTGTAGCAGCTTGATCTCATTTTTCTAGGTACAAAAGGCCATCAAAATAAAGAAGGACATGGATGATGGGGTGGCTCAAACAATAGAAAATGGCAAAAATGCATTTTCATAATTTCGTTTTTTTATCACTGGCATTTATGAGGCCTCCTGGAAACATCAAAGTAGAATGTTACATCAAGCATTTATTTTCCCATATCTGGCATTCAGTGGCAGCTTGCTGCCTTCTCTTTGCATATTTTTTTCCCCCTCCAAGACAACAAAAACTCCTTGAAAAGCATGGGGTCAGGAGATGTGTAACAAATGTTATGAGGTGCAATTTCAAAGTGGCTTTGACACTAAAACCTCATTCTTTCAAACACTCAGTTTAAACACAAAATACCGTGCAAGGAATTGCACACCTGGACCGAAGTTTTACTGTCACAGTTGGGCTTAGAGGTGATTCAGTGAAGCACTGAAATGTGGGCCTGTTTGAACCCTTCGTAGTCCATTAAATCCATGAATTTGGCTTGTGTGCTTGGATGTCCAACATCAGCTCGAGTAGATCAGAGCCAGAGCCATGGAGGACCTTGCAGAGCTTGGCCATTGAGCACAAACACTTTCCTCCACCAGACATGTGGCTTTACAGCCATAATTAAACATCAAAAGTTACCTTGTAAATATTTTGAAAGGTAGCCTTCTCCAGCCCTAAATGACAAACAGCTTCTTAAAATGTCAAGTTTGATTTTTTCCAGTCACTTCTGTATCTGCTTTACAGAGATAATTCAAAAGGTAAATTTCAGTATCACAGAAAGTGCCAGTAATGTAACTACAGCCAAACTAAATTGATGTTAACTTTCAAATTCATATTTGCTGAAGCTATTTTTCATTGTACATCCATCCACCATCATTGCTTTGATTGCAAAGTACTAACAGAAGTGAATTGCTGTTGCAAGCTGTTCTTAAATCCCTGGATTCACTGGATTTGTATTTCATGTCTAATGCATTTCATAAGTCCCTAATAACTCTGGGATGTCTTGCTATTGAGCATTGGCTACCCTTTACATGTACTGACTTAAAATCATCTGAAAAAATCCCCAGTTTTGAGGGGTTCACCTAAAATTCAGTCTGGATCCTCACTGACGTGTAGCTCTGCATAGCTGTTCCCCAAAGTTTTCTTGTTTGCATCAGCAGAGATTGCTTTTGAGACTTTGGAGTCCTGTGCCCTCAGTTCAATGGTATTTTCCTATTTCTTTACAATGATTGAATTAATGATGTTCCCAAAATCCCTTGTATAAAAGAATTGGATTTAAAGGGTTGAAGAAAGTGGATTCTAATAGAGGAGATGATAAGCTTATTACTGAACTGAATATGAGTAATACTGAAGATGAGCAAGTTCAAGCATCCCATTATTTTTTGGGGGTAGCATTTGCATCTTATATAATTACTTTTCTGTAAAACCTACACAAAGTAATAGGAGAGATAATCTCCACCATTCCATAATCTGCAGTGTGATTTAGAGAATTATCCATTTAGTTGTGTCATGAATTTATATCTCCATCCTCAAAACTTCAAAACATGGAAAACCCCCATATTTTGATGGTACACTTTCCTACCTCTCTCCCTTCTCCTTCAGCTCATAGTTTCCCATATGAAATATGGCCATGCTGTAAAATGCCAACTTTGGGACAAGAAAGGCTCTTTTCACTAAAGCACATCTGATTTCCAGATTTGTAAACCTGTTTTGGTAAATCCCACCACAACAAGAGGCCAAAAGTGAAGAATTAGTTTTCTCTCACTCGGGAAGTTAAGCTGGCCCTTAATCAGTAGAAACTCCTCTGCAAACCTATTTTTACTTTTGAATTCTACTAGAAGACAAAATAAGTTACAAATCACACTTTGCATGGTGGGATGGGGGTGGCCCTGCTGTGCCAACACCTGAGTCCTGCTTCCTCCAAAGACTGGCCAACCCTTGGTGGTCACACTCCGATGTCTTTATAAAACAGGACCGTGCCCTCAATCCTGGCTTCAAAACTGCTTCTTGTGGAAGCTCCTGGTCCCTGTTTCCACGGTGGAAGTTGTTTCCAACACCCAAACTGCTGTAAAATACAGCAAACTCAAGCCTGAACATCACAATTGTCGAGGAGGTGGAAGTGCAGCTGATCCGGGGAGAATTCTTTGTGCTCTCTGCCAGCCTCATGTGTTTGTTACAGATGGACAGCATTGCCTTGATGGTTATTGAGGCTCTAAAGAAGCTGTAAAGGAGGAATTCTAAGATTGTTCCATAGTCACATAGTCAGTCAATACATCCAACCTGAGCAAGTGATCATATTTGAGCTCAAAATCTACACAGATCTCTTGATATTTCTCAGAGAAGTGTATAGGCACTTTTCTTGCATGTAGATACTCTCAGATGCTGAGCACACAGTAACAGAGAACAATGCATCTTTTTCTTTCATTCATTTTGTGTGACAATCAAAAAATAACAGGCATGGCCAGACTTAATTTGCTAAAAATATATTTATGCTTAAATAAAGCAGATGCAAAACCGGGAAGTTAAACAGAATGTGAAGTTAATACTTTAACTCAGATTTAAACAGACTAAGTGCAAAATTAAAAAAAAAAAAAAAGTAAATAGATTGTCCAGTGCTGAAGACAGAAATCTTAGAAGTCTGGTGTACAGAATGCACTATGATGAGAGCCAAAGACAAATTCAAATCTTCAAGATCAAATGTGAATCACAATAATAAAAAGGCACAGGAAACCTGGGGCCAAGGAGTCTGCATCATGAGATAAGTACTGGCTTTTTCATCATTTCATGCACTATTGTCAGCTGAAGTCCTGGAATCATCCTAATTGCGGATTTTATTAATATCTCCTAGCTGTGCATTCAGGAATGCAACCAGTGTCCCTCGTGGGGATCATTCTTTCTCCTCCTCTCCATCAGACAACCATTTTAAAATATTGCTGTGATTGTAACGTGTCAGGTTCTTTCTAATGGACAGCTCCAGTAAAACTGTGTTTAGTCTGTGATGTTTAACCTTAAAAATCCCTCTATCTAGTCAGAAAAATTCAGCATAACATTGTTTGGCACCCCAGTAAGGCACAGATTTTTGCCATTCCTAGGACACAAGTTCTTTCTTAAAACTGCTCTAGCAGAAGTGGAGACAGTGGGATTCCTTTTTATCCCCTCTCACTATTCTCAAATCAAAGTCACCTGGCTGACAAGTGGAAAGGTAATTCTTCCCAGTTGGCAGGCTTGCAGATTGACTCCATCATGTGGACACTGACCCGGGTTCCAGCCTTCTCCCTTCTTCCCAGCAGTGAGGATGTTCTAAACAACACCCTCAATAACTCCTGTGCAAACTGGTATGATGCTGTTTTAAAAATTTTTAGACTGCCCTTTAATCACCAGCTAAAAATTGTCTTAGCATTTTATAGTGTTTCCTCTGATTCTTCTAGTACAGAAGAAAAAATAACCACCGACCTTCCCACACAAAACCCACAAAATAAAGAGAAACTACCTCCTAGGGTGGACATTTTAAAACACGTCTCATTTATACCTGTTCCAAATTACTGAAAGGCAGTCAAAGGGCAGAATTAGTTTGGAAATGTCA
Source organism: Acropternis orthonyx (assembly GCA_035583155.1). NCBI lineage: Eukaryota > Metazoa > Chordata > Aves > Passeriformes > Rhinocryptidae > Acropternis > Acropternis orthonyx. Next base: position 26,295,145 of record JAWWEU010000005.1, on the reverse strand, counting down.
GTTTAAGCAGAGGTGTTTCTATATGTACACTCTGATCAGAAGAAACTTATTGCACTTATAATGGAAGAAAAGTTCCCAGACTGACTTAGATGATATTCCAGGTCTTAAATAATGTGACAAGGTGACTGGGTTTTCCTTGGCATCCCAGACAGACTATAATCTCAGGGTCCCACACTGTCACTTGCACTGAAGACAGTTCCCACTAGAAGTTCTGTCCAGTGACATATTCCAGCTTTTCCAGCTGCTGTGATTCCATTAAAACACATGCAAAATAAGCTTAAAAATGAAATATGGAATTAAAACTGAGTACAGGAGTATTTCTCCAGTGTTTAGAGCTGACAGCTTTGACCTTGCTACGAAGCTCCGTGCTCACTGACTTGGGGGGAAGTGCCTGTCAGAGGGTTCTTGTGCAGGGACACCCCAAGTGTGTCCTGGTGACCCTCTGCTGACCAGAACAGGCTGAGGGCAATGCAGAATGAAATCTTAATTGAAAGACTCCTTGTGAACACTCCGAGCTGACTCGCTGGCAGTGGAAGGTGCTTTTTAATCAGGGAGAATAAAGACCTCAATCAATATGGTTCAAACTATTTGCCCCTGAGCGGCAGAGCCGTGGTTTGCTTGAAGATGGTGCTCACAGCTTAGGCTCCAGGCCAAGAAAACTTAGCCCCCTGAGTTCTTAATATAATTATTGTTTTCTCTATTATCTTGCAAGGGTGTTAATTTGCCTCCCAGTAATTAACTTCCCTCTGTGGTTGTCAGGAAGTTTAATCAATAACAAGAGCAGATACTCCAAGCTGCCATTCCTTCTGTGCCCAAAACTCCCCTCCCCACCTCTCCCACCCCTGTGGAGGTGTCACTGTTCTAATAAAATGAACAGGTGGGATGTGCACAATTTCTTAGGAGTGTCAGTGGCTAAATTGTGCCTCCCCTACCCCAAAAATGATGGTACAACCAAAATAATTGCCCCTGCTCCAAAACTAAAAGCATTATACACCTCCTGCTAAAGCAGCACCTGGCAAATCAACTTATTAAAGTTTCACATGGCATTGCACTCTCAGGTACTTCAAACACTGTGGTGACATTGTAATAAGAGGAGGAGCAGAAGGCTTAATCTAATAGAATTCTACTTATGTCCACCATGTACAGAACATAATGTAATTCCCTTCAAAGCTAGTGACAAACCCCCCCTCGTTCTTGGTGGAATTCCAATCTGCCTTGGCAGCTTTGGGCTTTCTTTATTAAGAGTGATGTCACTCCGTGGCCTCTCTTTTCTTCTCGGGCAGCGTTGTCTGTTCTGATTCATGGCTTCTTAAATCTTCTCCTGGAACAGCTTAACACTGGTTATTTACTTCAATGTGTTTTCCAAGAACACTTTTCAGTAGCACTCATTCTCTTCCCTCATCTATCCTTCTGTGAATCATTACATGTTTATTTACCCTTCTCAGTATTCAAACTGCAGGAGTTCCCATCATGGGCAAGATCAAATAAGGTAAATTTTGGACTGGCAGAAGTTATGTCTATATCTAACCATAAGAATTACATCTTATGCATTAAGTGCATTTATAGTTCTGTAGAAAGAAGATAATAGATATTGGAATATCTAAGATGCAGGACTACTTGGAAACCAAAAATTAAAATCCAAATTAACCCATTTTTGAGACATTTTTGAGACATTTTTCTTGAAAGTTTGCTGTGAATTCCAAGGAACATCCCTTTGAAGGGTAGTGATAGAAACAGTTTTAAAAGAGTAATGAGCCAAAATCACAGCCGAAAGGAAACCTGACAGGATGAAGGGAACGTCCTTCAAATGCTGGATTTATAGAGACAGCTGTTGGAGTCTGGCTTTTTGGCTTCTGAAAAGTCAGCTTGCTGTCAATGTCATATTTAGATTGAGAATAAGAAACAAGTCACTTGATTATTGGAAATGTGAGCCCTTCAGCTCGTAGCAGAGCCCAGGGAAGGTTGTTTTCTCCTGCCTAGCAGAACTTCTCAATTAATCCACAATTAACAGGATGACATTCTGGTTTTACTACCAGTTTTGACCTGCAAGTTTTTCATCTTTAGCTGGCACCAGAAGAGTTTCAAGGCTTGCAAGGGGAGGATTTGTCGTTTCCTATTCCTCTAACAGGGTGACATTACCATGTCACATGCATATATATGCACATGTGTGTATAATGCAACATGCCATGGAACCAGAGAATCATTGAGGTTGGAAATTTCCTTTAAGATCATCAACTCAGCACCACCACCACGTTCACCACTAAACCACATCCTCAAGTGCCACATCCACAAGTTTTTTAAACACTTCCAGAGCTGGTGACTCCACCACCACCCTGGACAGACCATTCCAATGCCTGGCAACCCTTTTTACATGAAAAAATGTTTCCAGTACCCAATCTAAACCTCCCCTGGCACAATCTGAGGGCGTTTCCTCTTGTCCTCTCCTCAGTTTTACCATTTGTGCAAGGTTCCTCACAAGTGTGTGTCAATGACTGAGCAGAGCATCTCTGTTTCCCACCAGTTCCACCTGCACTGACACTTATCCCTGTGCTTTGCCAGAGGCAAAGAGAAGCTATCTCTGCAGCATTCCCTTTGTCCTTCAGAAAGTTTAAGGGAGGAATCCTTTTCTGTTGGAGAAGGGAACATTTTAGTTATCAGACTGATTTAGCCTAACTAGGGGGGGAAGGGGAAGGGAAATCCAGATTTACTCTCTCTTCTGTGAATAAATAAGGCTGTTTCAAGCTGCAGTCTTCTGCTTCTTTGAGTTGGATTATTTTCAAACATATATTTCTTAGTACAACTGCTACTTCTTTGACAAATTGAGTAATGCATCATGAAGAACTAAAATTCATGGCAACATAAAAACAAATATATGTTCATTTTACCACTTTGTTCTCTCCAGGCTGTTGAATCATGGCGGGATATTTTAAAAAACATCTATCTTTTATAAATCTCTCTAATAACATCCACATATTGATGTGGCAAATATTGAGGCAGCCCTTTAATGAACAGCAGTCCTTTCCAACCGTTGGAAATGTAGATCCTATGGCTCTATATCCCCTCAGAACACCAGCTTGGTGGTTTCAGGGTTTGATTTACAGCATTTGACTTGCCGTCATTTTTATTGCCCTGATTACAATTTGAAAGGCATTGTTATGGCGAAGGAATGGTAACACTGTGGTCACATTGTTAGAGCAGCAGGTTTTCACAAGCACTACAGGAAAAAAAAGTGTGATAAAAGGGGGATTATGAGTTCATTCCTCCCAGAACTCTCGCTCCTCACGCTAATTGCAGCTCCCACAGAGGACTCCAAGGAGGGTGCAGTTGCCTGGAGCCATAGGCAAATTTATTTTTATTATTTCTAATAAATGGCAACAATTAAATTCGGGATCTATTGTGCTAACTGCCCTATAAAGATATAATAAGAGCCAGGCTCTTCTCTGAACACAGAAAAGGCAGTTGAAGTATAGCAGAGATAAGGATTTATACACAGAATACTGCAAAATATTAAGGCAGCTGCTTTGGAAAAAAACAACCGGGAACAATCTTTCAGTAATTGCAAAATGATGCTTGTTTTTTTAAAAGAATACAGTAAAGCTTTTGACCTTCATTTTGAAATGTTTATTAATTTTAGTCATTTTTTACTTCATAAATTTTATGTTATAAAATGAAATTAAAGGCTGACATAACAATAAAAAATTTCTGTCAAGATGAAGTATTTCGAGTCATTCAAAACAAATTAAAAGAGGAAAAACTTTGCAATGTTCCTCTTAGAGGTTTTCAGAGGAATGAAAAGCGTTTGGAGAAAATTTCCAAGGATGTAAAATACTTTTGGAATGCTAAAAATCCATTCACAAAATGGCTTTTCCTTGCACAGTTCTTTGAGTTGACATGAGTAGCTTTAGCAGCTTTCCTTGCCTTTGGTATGGGATTAATTGACAGCCTTCTTTCCAACTTCAAACCCATAAGAAAAATCAACCAGTATTTATATTAAATAATAAGCTAATTTACATCATCAGATAATGAGCCCTGAAAGGGACACAGGGAAGGATGGTTTGGTTTTGCTCTTTCTGTAGGGAAATAAACTACTGGAGCTACTGGAGTTGTTTCCTAAGTGTTTTTCAAGGAGAGGTCTTGGTCTGAGTGTTCTTGTTGGTTCTGACTGTTGCTGCTTTTCCTTATGCAATCCTATCTATTTATTTTGGCTTGCTGTTGGAATGAATTGTGCCAGAGGAGGGCTGGAGTTGTGCTAAAACCAAGTGGAGGCAGGTGATTAACACAGACAAGGAGACAGGTTGGTTTGGAGGAAACACACACCATGGAAGGACTGGCAAGTGGTCTATCCCAGGGTCTATCCCAGGACTTGTTCTGCTTACATTCTTTGACAGTGACTTGGAGAAGGTAATGAACTCTTGCCAAGTTTGCAATCTTACCAATTTTAGGGAGTGGGACAGGAATCTTCAAGATCAGGGCTGCCATACAGGGGGACCTGGACAAACTGGTGCATTGAGAAAACACAAACCTGATGAGGTTCAACAAGGAAAAGGGCAAAGCCCTGCTCTGGACAGACAAAGCCCCAGCATCAGTCAAGGCTGGACCTGCCTGGCCAGGAGCAGCTCTGCAGGAAAGTTCCTGGGGGCACCAAGTGGCCTGAGAGTACCCAGGAAGCACATCCTGGGTGGTACCAAGGACATCAAGGACTAGGGGACCAAGGTGGGGATTAGTCTCAGTGCTTTTTAGCCCACATTCAGATACTGCATCCAATCTGGGGCTCCACAGTACAGGAAGGACATCAACAACCTGGAGTGTTGTCAGTGATATCCCCAGGGAGGTGGGGGCTGGAGCTCCTGCCCTGGGAGGAGAGGCCACAGGAGAAGGGTTTGGACAGCCCTGGGCATGGAGGCTTCAGGGGACTAAAAGCAGGGAGGGATCCAGAGAGAGCCAGGCTCTGTGTGCTGGGAAACAACAGGCAGGCTCTGAAACAAGAGGGATTCACACGGGGGGATACGGAGAAGTTTTTCTCCATGAGGGCAGTTGAGTCTTGATTACAGCAGTTTCCAAAAGCTGACTGGACCAAGCCCTGAGCAAGCTGATTTGATGTCAGACCTGCTTGGAGTAAGAGATTATCTTTCCCTGGAGTCCAGACTGCCCCAAGGAAATATCAAGTCTGAACTAAGATCTGATCCTCTCCTGGTTTAAGAAGAGAGCTGGTCCTACAGTAGCAGTGCTTTGTAGGGACTAGTGGTCATTGCAAGGGATTCTCGTTATGGGAGTGGGAGAAGAGGAAATGCAGAGGAGAACATCAATTCCCGTCAGCTAATTTTGAAATTGTACCAAGGACTCTCATTTTACTCTCCTTTTTTGTTCAGACATTGCATCACACCCTCCCCTGGTGAAGAGGAGTCGATTTTTGTCCATTTGCCTTGATTCCACTGTAACATTTTGTTCAAGCCAGAGCAGGGCAGTTTTCATAGGAGGTATTACACACTTCTGGGCTGTGAGGGCAGAATTTTAATACCTTTAAAGCAAGTGGAAGAGCTTGATTAAAACAAAAGGGTTTATGCACAAATGACAGATATATGGATTTTTAAGGGAGAAAAACCTTTTGTTAAAGCATCATTTAGAGAAATGACAAAGTAGCCCATTACAATTGCTGTCTAATGGTGGATTTTGACATGATAATATGATGTAAAAAGTGGTTTTCTCCTACGGACATACTTTTACTGAACTTTGTGAAATGGAAAAACCCACTAAAATCCAAATTCTTATTGATTTCAGAAAATGCACAGACTCTGTATAAGTCTATTGTGAGTAGTATGTTTCAGTCAACAAGGGACTCTTCAAGTTTTTCAGTTACTGTCAGGCTGCTTTTACTCAGAAAATAGAATTGCTTTTTCCAAATTTTTGTTAAAATTAAAATTAATTTTCAGCAGATGATGTAATCCACTATTAGACAGGGTTATATATTTATTGAAACTCAATGCTGTAATTCCCAATGTTTTGTCTCCATAAGATTAAATTATTTCACTTTAGGTAAAAAGGTTCATCCAAATATGACATTAAATTAAACAGCAGAATAAAACTTGATGGAATGTCATCTTCCCAGAAACTGTCATTTCTGGAGACTGAGAGGAGGTGGCTGAGATTCCTCTCAGTTTACTTTGCTGTGAAACAATTTCTTTCTTGACATATCACCAAATGCAGATTATTTTCAAACCCTGTTTTGCTTTACATTCTCCTGAGTTATATGTAGATTTTCACCTCAGTTTTTTCCACATGTGCAAGTATGTCTTCATTAATTTCAGCCATAACAAGAACCAACAGGAAAAAGAGAAGAGAAAGAAAAATAGATTTTTTAAAAAAATTCTATAGAAATCCATGCCAAGCTTGAATTTTCCAGTTTACTGAGGAGTTCTGGTCTTCCACAAAGCACGTTACTGAGACCTCCCTAGACACATGTTGTGCTTAAAGGAGCTGTTGTTTTATCCCCTCTCCTCTTTCAGGAGCTCAGGCTGTTCTCAGGCAGAGCATGTGTGAGCTGTGAGGAGGAAATTGCTCTTACTGAGATCCACAGTGGAGATAAAATCTCTGTTACACTGATTGGGCAAACAGTGTCTATATGATTTAAAAGAAAATTTTAGGAGTGGCAATTTGAGAGCTCAGTCTTGGACTGTTTACTCTGAAGAAAATAAGAGAAGAAAGTGCTGTGTTGTTATTTGGTATTTTAATATTTCCAGCATTACCTGGTGGTCAGATATGGTACCTTTAACAACCCAGTGTTCTGAATTCCCAAGCTGGTAGAAATCTATTGACTTCCAAGATGCTTCCAAAGACCTTCCAGAAGGGATCTTAGGAAACAAGCTCACCCAAAGCATTTTGGTGGGCTGGAAAAGTTGTGCAAACCACTCAGCCTCAGCTGGAACAAAACCAGTGGTCTTGTAGGTGGGATACAAGTCTTGTACAACTCCTGGAATAACATATCAGGGATATGCAAAATATTCCCAGCAGATAAATCCTGCTCTCTTCCAACCCAGAGCAGGCACCATTTTTCCTTGTGGCAGAGCACTCTGGGATCCTTTGATGAGGCTTCCTGTGTTTTCCTGGCCTTTGCCAGCTCTGTGTGCAGAATGTTGATCACTGCATTGAACTCTGAGCCCTGCTCTGGTACCTGAGAGTCTGAGTCGCATCCCTGCAGCTTTGAGTGTTTCTCTCAGCCTAAATATGTCTGATATTCACCTGATTTTAGCAGCTCCCATTAGGATATTCCTCGTTTATTCTTTCCCACTGAAATATGCCATTTTAAGTCTCCAGACACTGTTTGACACAAGGAAGATTTACCTGGAAGAAAGGGGAGGAGGGGGCTTGAAAAACAGACACAAGCAGCCAGAAAATGAACTTGTTTGACCAGCCTCTGCATGTTTTACCTTTTTTACCTTATTTGCAATTGGCTAAGAATGCATGAAATTGTATTGCATGTGTTAGCCATGTGGAATTAAATCAGATTGTGTGTGGTATCAAGCATCATGGTGGGATTTTTGGGTGTCCTGTGCAGGGCCAGGAGCTGGACTTTGTGGATCCCTTCCAGGTCAGGATATTCTGTGATGCTGTGTTTTAAAAGTATCCATTCCCATGTCCCCCAGGACTGTAATACTGGCTGTTAATCCTCAGGAATGGCTGGCACAGTGTGTTGATTAGAGTGTAATAGTTTAATCATCTCTCAGTGTTAGGAGTTCATGTTGTAGTTTCACAGATCATGAAATGTGTCTGTTTAAGATATGAGCACATTATCTTCTCTTTTTTTTTTTTTTTTTAATGCAGCAAGCACTATATAACCATGCTCCTTTTATCTCTGTCTCTCCTTTACCTGCATTACAGAGCTCATTAACTGGATGGTACAGGGCACAGGGGTAGACAAAGATGATGTTTATTACAGGGAGAAAAAGAAACATTTTCTTATTGGAAATGCTGTTGCAGTGCAAGGTGAGGAGTGTAAACCCTCCTTATCACTTCTAAACACTGCAGCTGATGAGTTGTTGGCTGTAGAGCTCAGTGCCATCGTGCAGGGGACAGAAAAGTGACACTGTTCCTTAAATAAGTGATTACAGCAACATGAGAGCTGAAAAGGTATCTGCTGAGTCTATTGTCTCCTCGGGGAGGTGGGTTTGTTTTGGCTCCGTGGAACTCATTTTAAGTAGCTGCATCAGTGGCTCAGAGGAAAGGAAGGGAAATGAGAAGTTAGTGATTAAAGCAGGTAGTCAGGAGTGTGGCTTTGGGATCTAATCCTCCCAAGGTGCCAGAGTACATATATATATATATATACACACACACCTCCTCACTCCTCTGAGTTTAGTAGAACTTGTCTGATCTTTACAGGCTGCAAACCTGTGCTTTACCAAAGGACATACTTTGTATCAGTTCAGTTAATCTTATTTCCTGTTAATTCAGTCTTTTTAATACTCCAATCTTTTTAAAAGTTTTTTAAATCTTTAGGCCTGGAAGACTTTGCCAAGCCAGTGGGACTGTGGTTCCTTTAGACAAGCCAGACATAACACTCCCTCATATCTTCTGTGCAAACCTTGAAGGGGATTGAGGGCTGGGAAGGGCAGCGTGAGCCAGCAGAGACTGGCCAGGTTGAATGGGGCTCTAAACAGACTCATCTCATGGAAGGTGGGGGTTGGACTGCATGACCTTTAAAGGTCCCTTCCAACCCAAACTATTCTATAATTCTATGAAAAGCATAATTGTCACTTGGGAAGAAGAAAAGAGGGAACTGCTTTCCCCCAAACTGCACTAAGATTCACAGAGATGCTCAGCTGGTAATGTAGAATTCCAGTTGTTGAGCTGTACACCCAGGAATGGGTACTCTTGTTGGGCAGAGGGTTAAAACCAACTTAGACAAAATTAAAGAAGGGAAAAAAGCAAATGATAAAAGGGTGAAAATACTTCATGAAATAAATAAACAGTTCCTTTCCCTCAGTCCTGAGATTGTACCCAGGGACAGCAGAGGGGAAGCAGTGCTGTCCTCACACCCAAAGAGGAACTCCCAGATGAACTATTAAAACCACTTTAATAAATTTAAAATCATCATCTTTGCCTTTCATTTTTTACCTTCCAGAAGGCCTTTTGTCTTCTTTTGAGTCTTCACCCATCACAGAAAATACTGTGCTGCAGTGGGACTGTTCTGTTCCATCATTGCCCCATGTCTCTCAGGATGTGGTCAAGAGTCACTCAGCTTATTTACAAAAGATATTTCTTCTCCACTTATAAAAAAAGAGAATACTTTTGCCTGCTTTATGTAAAAATGTTGTTAAAAACCAGCAAAACTAAAGTAAAGCCAAAAGACGAGAAAGGCTGGTAACCGAGTATTCTTTGATGTGAGCAGACATTTTCCCCAATCAACCCTCTCCCACGAGCAACCTAAAATTACAGCAATGTTAAATATTGTGATTATTTTAGCTATAAGAGGGAGGCGACTTCAGGCAGTCAGATCATTGCTTTCACATAATCTTCTGAAGTGCAGACTACCCAAAAGGAGCATCTGGCAGGGTGAAAGCCAAACTGTGGGATAAGTGACTTTGCTGCAGGAACAAGCTGAAAGAAAAAGATGGATTGTGAAGGGTGGGAGGAGAGCAGGAGGCAGGAGGGCAGACAGGGAAACGGGCTGTTACATGGAAACAAGAAAGAAGAGGGATAAACACGTGCATATGTGTACTACTCATTCTTGCTTTCCCCCCCCCAGTAATTGGAGCCCTTTTAATGGGAGTTTATTTAGGTTCAGAAGTCATAAATCAACTTGCAAATTGTCCTACTTATGGAAATAGGCTCACTGATTAATAAACTTTGGTTAATAAGATTCTGTCTACATATCTTATGTGGACTGAGCTACCAGAACAAATCACAGAGCAGGGTATGTTCACAATACCAGTGACCTTGTGATTGAAGAGCTCCTTTTCACCACTTCAGAGTCAAACAGAAGTTATGGGGACATTCCTGAAGTGTCATAAAATTTTGAAGTATCATAAAAAGCTTTGAAAGGCTCCATTTTAATTGTAAATACTCTTGAAGGTCTGATTTAATGGCTTGTCTCAGGTGAAATAATATGTATATAAGAGCAACGGCCTGTAAAATCACATTTATTTGCATTTCCTAAGTATTGGGATATGCTTCTTTTAAGGCAGTTTCTGATCTTCCTCAAATGAGACAATATACATTGATCATTAAATGAACATTTACTGTCAGAGCCTAGATTGGAAGGTAAGAAACTGTTTCTTACTTAATCTTCATATTATCTAGGTTATGAAATAGAGATAGTGCTCCTATTTGCTTTTATATCCATTTAAAAATTGCATAAATATTGACTTTTGCTGTCTTTATTGCAATAAAAATGTAGTCACCTTTCTGCTTTGAAAAAGTTAAAACTTTCAGTTTCAAAATGTCAAGACATCAAGTTTAAAAAGATTAATTCAAGAACAAACAAATCAGACTAAAATTTCTCCTGCAGGAAATAACCACGACGACATCATTAAAGGTTATTAATTATTTGATTTCTTTTTTTTATCAGATGAATTCAAATTGTTCATGAAGAGGCTGCCCATGAACTACTTCCTGAACACATCTGCCATCATGCATTTGTGGACGATGGATTCTAATTTCCAGCGTCGCTACGAGCAGCTGGAGAACAGCATGAGGCAGCTGTTCCTCAAGGCCCAGAGAACGGTGCACAAGCTCTTCGGCCTCAGCAAGAGGTGCCACAAACAGCCACTCATCCGCATGCCACGGCAGAGGTAAGGGAGCCTGTGGCATCCTCAGGGATCCTGGATGCTGTCTGGGCACGAGGGTGGGATGTGGGAATGGTGCAGGCACAGCCCTTGTGTCAGTAGGTGCGATGGTTTGAAAGTAAACCAGAAGGAGAAATGAACCCAGCTCAAGGGAGATGAAGAGTCAGAGTTGCAGTTTACTGAAAAGATTGCAATAAATACAGTGATACGGAGAAAAAATTGGTTTTGACACACAAAAACCAATGTCTAACCCAGCCCCGTGGGGCACGAACAGGATGGTGTTCATTGGCCCCTGTGCTGAGCCCCACACAGGCCCCTGAGTGCAAAGGAAAAGGAAAGGGAAACTTTTTGGTGAGGGTGATGGGCACAGTCCTGTTGAGGTTCTGCTCCTCCTCCGGATCCAACCAGTGGTACCAGAAGTCCCCAAACCAGAGGATTATATATGCTCAGGTTCAGGTGGGAATGCCCAGGGTGGGGAGTTCCACAGTGGGTGATTTACTCTGTGAGTCCTGGGGTATTTTGGGAATCTCTGCTGGCCCCTGAGCAGAGCTGCCCCCTCAGGTGGGTGTGAAGGTGCTGGTGCCTCCCCAGAGGGGAGTTCTCCCAGCTGAGTCACTGGTGTGAAGGCAGAAACACTCCCCTGTCCCACAGGGCTCTTTAACACCCCCCCTGTACCCTGAGGGCTCAGGGGTGCCCTGGGCAGCTGCTGCCAACCAGCCATCAGTGACAGTCCCTCAGGAATGGCACAGAGGGGGTGGAACACACAGTTTTGGTCACACCCACACAGTGACAGACTGGTCCCTGCCCTTGTAACTGGGATAATTGAACAACCCTGCTTTCAACATCCCTCTGTTCGTGTTTTCCTAAATACGATGGGGAAAATCAGGAGAAATCCTGATTTGTGTAGTCTGTGTGGCAGTTTAGAAAGGACACGAGCACACGGATTCATCCCGTGGTTCTCCTGTTTTCCAGAGCCATATTTTCAGTGGAGCTGGACCGTCTGTGATGGTGCCAAATACTTGTACACCAAATACTGAGCACCTGCTCACGGCTGTTTTGAGACCTTTGTGGGTCATTATCCGGTATACACCACACACAATTGATTTCTTGTCTTGTTTGTCAGATATGAATTAGTTTTGAAAAGATGCCTAAGGAAAGAAAATAGAAGTGTTTCAGTCCTTCCTAGAAACAGAGAGCTCCTGAAAGCCAACTAGTCAAATCTACATTAGCATAACGTGGGGATAGTTGATTGCTGGTCGAAAACTGCTTTATTGAAATTAAGGGAATTGACACTATAGGAAATCTGAATTGAATGAGCTTTTAAGGACATTGTTCTTCTGAGTACAAACATCATGGAATAGTCCAGTGACTCCTGCATTTAGCACGTATCTCCATTGATTTTAAAGAAATCTAGTTTAGGTTCAGTGTTCCAGAACTGCAGGGGATACTTTCCACTCCCCTGCTTTCAGCTCTGCTCTTGCAAGCTCAGGCTCCATCCATTCCTCTTTGCCTTTTGGTGGCCTTCCCCTTCTTTCAGGAGACAGTTGTTGTGGCTCTCATGCCCCCCTTCTTCTACATGTTGTGCTTTGTGCTGTGATCTACTGGTTGAAACAAACAATGTGTTTTTCACTTGTGGGGTCATTTCCTAATTGGAAAACATCCTGCTAAGAATGGTTATATAATCACTGCAGTGCTCCAATATCCCCCCCCTATATGTTTTAGGCATGACCTGGATGAACATCCTGCTAAAGAGATGATTGACCAGGAACAACTTCAGCAGAAAAACCCAGAGGTTTTTAAAACACAAGAAGCAACCCAGACTCAGTATTTTTTCTCCCCACCAAAATTTAATATAGTATATTTAAAATAATGTTAAAGAATCACATCTTCCAAAGAAATCTCTTTATAGGATCTTGGGACAATCTTTGGCTGCCATCCATAATGGCAGTGATAGAGTAAGGATGAACTGAGGTCTATAAAGCAAAGGTCACTTGCAAGGATTGATCAAAACATAGCTTTCTTTTTATAGAAAGGCTTCTTTTAAAAACCTTGTGAGTTCACAGTTTATTTTTTAATATAAGGATGTGGCACTATACCAAAAAGATATGGAGAGGCTGGAGAGGGCCCAGAGAAGGGCCACAAAGATGATCCAAGGACAGACCTGGGCTTGTTCAGCCTTGAGAAAAGAAGGCTGGGGGGAGACCTTAACACCATATTCCAGTATTTAAAAGGTGACTTTAAAGAAGATGGAGACTCCCTTTTTACAAGGAATCACACGGAAAAGAGTAGGGGGAATGGATACTAGTTAGTGCTGGGGACATTATGACTGGATACCAAAGGGAATGGTTCACCATGAGAACAATCTGCCACTGGAATAATCTCCCCAGGGAAATGGTGAATTCCCCAGTGTTGGACACTTTAAGCTGGACAGGGTGCTGGGCCATTTTATCTAGACCACACTTTTGCCAGGAAAGGTGGGAGCAAATGATCCTTGAGATCCCTTCCAAACTGGTGTCCCATGGTTCTATGATAATAAATTTGACTAGCAAGGAGTTTTACAGGGCGTTGCACCAAACCTTTATAGCAGTTTGGTTTTGCAATCCATCTCCAGCTTAGAAGTACCATCACTTAATTTTAAGTTAATTATGTCTCGTTTTAGTGACTACCCTAAAGTTTTTCTAGTCAATACAGAGCGAGATTGGTTGTATGATGTAAACATGGTCAACAGCTGACTCAAAGATCAGTGCTAAAGGCAGGCTTGGCAATCCTCTAACCAGTGGGATGTGTTTGCTAGGAGGGAGTGTTTTCAAAGGTTGGATTCCAGCTGACTATCTGGGAAAATTGCCTTCTTGACACCCAGGCTTTTATGGCTGATAAGAAGAGCTTTAAACTAAGAAGCAAGGGGAAAAGGTCAAAAGAAACTGGTTTCATGTCCAAACCTGGTTAAAAAAACCTCCTCTGACAGACCAAGATAAAGAGTGGATGAAGGAATATCAGTGGTGAAAAGACAGATAGCAAGGAGAAAGAAAACACAGGTGCTGACAGAATAGTGCTCATGATGAGAATGTCTCTAACCCAAACAAAGTACTGAATTTTTTGATACCTGTTAACAGGTAAGCAGGCAATGAATAGGAGGTAAAGCAGCAGAGAATGAATACCCGAGTCACGTTGTGGAGAAACAGGAAACCATTGCTCAGGCTGTAAAATGAGGCATCTCAGCAGGCAGCGAGGGCAAAGAGAGAACCAAACCCCAGGACTAAACATTTTGTGTTTAAAGGATGATATAAACAAAAGTAAAAAACACAGCTTTTCCTGATCTTTAGGGTCCCTTCCAGCCGTAGCCAGTCTATGATTCTCTGATTATCTCTGCCACGGATAGTCTGGGCTTCAAAGAAGCAAAAAGGGGGAACTGGAACAAAATTTCACCCTTTTCCAAGGCTTTCTAAACAACTCTTTCAGATTAGTGTTTGGGCTCTGCTACTGAGACCTAAGGGGGAATTTTAGTATGGAAAGAGGAATTGGACTGAGTTAATGAAGACAGAAATACTATTTTAAATTGCACTGTTGGGGCACTTGTCTTTTCAGATAGAGATTAAACAGGCAGTGCTTCAGTTTTTAATAAAGGTCATGGTGCTGGCAGTGAGGAAAAACAACTCTGCTACTGTTTAATTTCACCCCGTATTTCATGAGTCAATAGAAGATAAATTTTTGCAGGAATATGGTGAGAGTTGGTTTTTCTCTTTCATGAAACTGGGAGATCTGTCCTAAAAGTTTAATGTAATTAATGAAAGCTTTCTCTGAGGCTTGAGTTTTGTAGGGTTTTTATCTGTGTGGTCTGCCAGAAATCGTTTGGTCATGCTTGAAGGAGCTCCTACAGACAGCCAAGGTTATCATTAATTACTGAAAGTACTCATCTCTTTTCTCTGGCCACAAAACTTTTTTACTGAACATAAAACAAATTGTTGCCTGATTGTTTTTAAACGGGACTTAATTAATGAGCTAGACAGAATTTCTTCCAACTTATTTCATGTTTCCTGAGTTCCAGGCCACTTAGTAATCGTGAAACTGAATTACATTGATATTTTAATTTTCCAATCCTGAAACCAGAATACCATTGAATCCTCTCCTAATGTCGTTGCTCATAGCAAAGAAGACTCAATTAACTTGCAAGCCAAAGAAACTACACTCCTGTGTCTCCTTTTTGAGCACAGTTTATATTCTTCAGCTGGAATAAGGTCCTTCAGTTTCCACTCACCATCAGAACAGTTTACTGCATCACTTTTTTGTACAGTGAGGATGGGAACAGGATTAGTAATTTTATTTTATTCTGTTCATTGCAAATCTTTTCAAGGTCCAGATGTTCTGCCCAGCTTTTGAACTTGCTTTCATTAATATGAAACAGACAGTTGTTCTTATTCCTGAAAGTCAAACCGTGCCAAGATACATCACAAGTCCATGGATTTCCATTAGAAACCATTATGGCACTGCTGAATGAAGTTCTTAAAATTCACCTGAGTTAATCAGTGCCTTTCTGTAATCAGTGGAGTATTTACTGGTTGAGTTCAACAAAAAATACCAAGTGAAAATTCAAAACCCACAAGGAGCAGAAAAGCTGCCATGTAGGTAATCTGTCCCCATGTTGTGTGTGGGGATGGAATGACAAAACATTCAGTTCCTAGCGATAAAGAGAAAAACAAGATTAAAAAAAAATGCACTCTGCAAAAGAAACTTGTTCTGTTCAGGTGAGCTGAATTCGAGGCTGTGCTGCTTCAAGAGGCTCAAGTGATCATCACTGCCATGTCCTCATTGCCTGGACACACCAGTGTCACCATGTTTTCTTGGCAGAGTTGTTCCACTGTTGCAGCAGTTGTTGTTCCAGTAGATTCCTCCTGTTGGAACATGGCACAACACCCTGTGCTTGGCAGGGCTCAGCAGGTGCCGCACAACAACAGGGGGGGTTGTTGAAACAGTGTGCTAAAGGCACAACTTAATTTGGTCTGCAGGAGTCAGGCTGAGGTGCAAACCCATGTGTGTGCCCTGAGCTCACCATGCCGTGTTAGGGCAGCAATTCCCAATCTCTGGAAGGAATTTGCACATGGTGTCTGCTGTGAAGTGCATCTACCCTGAGAAAAGGACAAACCTGGTCATTAAGTTATCCAAGATCTCAATTCCAGCAGCATCTTTCTCAGGTGAGGTCAGAAGGTGATGTCCTCGTACAGGCTTTGCTGTCTGTGAAGGACAAGTTTCCTCAGAGCTGAGACTGAGCATTGTGACTCCACCTGCACTGCAGGGGGACATCTGGGAGTGCACAGTCTCAGGGTAACAGCACCTGCAGCCTGAACCTTTTCATTCTTTTCAGAGACAAAACGAGTGGAGGGAGTAAGGAAATGCCAATTGTACTCTATAGGGATGTCAGCACAGGGACTGTAAGGCACGTATGGCAGTGGGCAGGGGCAAAGTAGAGTCGTGGTTGTACATTTGTCACCGTGTTATGCGAGGAAAGTTGGTTTTCCTTCTGTTCGGGTTAACACACAACAGTAAGGTTTAATTTCAAATGCAATGTCTGTGTGCTGAAAAGCTGAAAATCCCAGGCACAGAAGAACTGATGCCACCCTTGAGTTGCTGTCAGTGACCCGGAGCTGGGGGTGTGCTAGCACTCACATCCACCCACATCATGGAACCAAGGGCAGAAAACTGGAATCTCTACTTTTGAGAGCATAAAACAAATATAAACTGACTCCGTGGAGGGGGAGAATCTTCACTTTCCCAAATACTTTTTGAGAAGGACAACAATGATTTCCTCTGATTTGATTTAATATCTAAACACCGCAGAAAGACATTGAAGATGGGAAGAACTTTCATTTCTTCCTTCAGAAGTGCCAGTTTAGCACTTGATTTCATTCTTTTCTGTGTCATTCAAATGGGTTCCGGAGTAATGTCATCTTTTTGAGTGAGTGCACTCAGTCCAGGACATTGGTCTGTGTATGAACCTTATCTGTATGCAGTTTAAAGCACTTCATAATGAAAAGGCATCACAAATTTAATCAGCACAATCTGTGATTTAATAAAGACATAAACAAAAATATTAAAAGGAGAAGCATAATGTAAATGCAGCAATAGGTCAGTGCAAAAAAAAAAAAAAATAATTGCATCTTCCTTGCGTAGTGACAAAATGGAAACCTGCTGAAACAAACTGCAAATGAAGATTATGAGCATCTTGAGTAATTAAGAATTTCAATCTTAAAAGACCAAAGTATGACACGTGCACACAAAAGCCTGGAGTCTTGAGTAAAATGTTAGTATTTGAATTTCTGAAAAGACTGGGTGCTTAATATTACCCCAGAGTTTACAGTGAAGGTAGTGGCTCACCCAGTAGTCCAACCAGTTTTTTAAAGGATCTTATTCTGGTAACAGAAGTGAAGACAAATACAGACAGGACTCCTCAAAAACTTAAAATTTTAATATATAAAAATATCCATTTCTGAAAGAAAAGTCATTCTTGGCAGCCTTATATTTGAAGCATGTCCTTATCTCCAGAAAGGTTATTTTTTTTTTAAAGCAACCTACTCTGAAGCTAATGTAGACTTAGAAGGCGTTCATCACTAGAGGCAGTGAACAGCCACATCAAACAGAAGAGCTTCAGAAAGAATTCTGCTTTTTAAAACCAGATTTTTGATTTTCTTTTTTGGAATTTCCCACAGAATGCACCACAGGCAGCTCTGAAAGGAGGAAGAGCCATGAATTTACATTTTCTCATTTTTCTCTGCGTTTTGAATTTCGCAGAGCGAAAATTTCACATGCCCTGGAAGCACAACAGGGCCTGAATGCTCTAAAAACACTTCAGAGAAGGCACTTGTATTTTAGTCTTCTCTGCAGTCCATATGCAGGAAAACATTTAAAATAGATGACTTTTTTACAGCATCTGTAACACAGATCCATCAGAACACTGAGGCATTGAAACCTGTTTCCTTCAGACTTTTCTGGAATGAAACACATGAAAAATTAAAAAGTGCAGATTAATCCCATTCCCTGAGGATATAACACAGGATTAGTTCCTTACATCCCAGAGTTGGTTATCAGCTGCTTTAGATTGCTTTGCAATAACTATAATTGATTCAAGGGCACAAAATTACTAAGGAATGAAATCTTCCACCAGGGTTCAAGACAGGAGAGTCTCACAGTGCATCACACAGAGACTTTCCTTCTCAAAGCACATTTGTGGCATTGGATGGAAGAGAAAAAGAATCTAATTATCCATCACTTAACAGGCTGCTGGAATGAGTCTGGATGAAAGTTGTGTTATGGAAAGGCAATGCAAGACAGCAAAAGCTCCTCTGAGTGCGCTGGGTCTAGTGTAGGTGATGCTTCTGAACAAGGGGTGCTAAATACACAATGTTTTGTCTGGTTTTAGAACATCTTTTAACAGAGTACAAAGGTCCATTGAGATGTTACTAAAAGAAAATCGTTCCAAGAAGGAACAAAGAAAAAAATATTATATATATTTATATATATATATATAAAATCTGCTCCAATTAAGATACTGCATTTGGGAGTTAAAGATGGATTTACAAGTTGCAATGCCCCTCTGGTGGAAATCTGGCTTGGATCTGCCATAGCAGGTGCGCATTTGGAAGTCGTATAGGAAAGGAAGGTGATAAGATGAAAGTGTGTGAGATAAAATGAAGGTCAGTTTGGCAGGGGTTGCTTTACTAACCCGGATAATAAGTCAGCATCTGTTCTCAAAGGAAATACAATGATCCGCTTTGAGGTGATACCTTTAATTGGATTGGGGATTAGAGTTATTTAAAAATAACGTGACATACATAAAAATAGGACCCAGAGCCCTGCAAATAACAGGTCGGATAACAGTGAGAAGCAAAGATAAACTCCTGTGTGTCTGTGTCAGCTCACGTAGCTGAGGAGATGTGTGCGCATGGGGAAGCCTGCTCTTGGCATCTGTCCTTGGAGGACAATTCCTCTCAAGGAGATCCGGTTTCCTAATGTTGGAGCACTTTATTACACACTCCTGGAGGCTGTTCTTGATCAGCTGCTCCACGGGAAAAAGTTTCCAGCCTCCCCACAGCTCCGCTTTCAGTATGTTTGGTGAACAGCAACATTAGAGCGAAGTAATTTCAGCACATCAGAAAGTGCTGTGAAATGAGTAGACATTTTATATTTAGGTCACAGGGCAGGGATATTCCTGCTCCCATGCTCTGGAAACACCATATGTGCAATATGTGGCATGAAGTCACATTTCCACCATACAGGGAATGAAATCACATTTCCAGAATATGTGAGATGAAATCACGCTTCCAAAATATGTGGAATGAAGTCACGTTTCCACCATACATGGAACGAAGTCACATTTCTACCATATGTGTGGAATGAAATCACATTTCCACAATATGTGGAATGAAGTCGCATTTCCAGAATATGCAGAATGAGGTCATGTTTCCACACCAATGTTTTGTCCTTTTAAACTATAAAACACTTGCCAGTGCAAGTGCCCCCTGATAGCAGTGCTTCAGCAGTCGTGGCTTTACATTGTGTCACAGGATGTTAAAAGAAGAAAATCATCTTAGTGGAAATCACCTGACAGGAAAGGAGCTGGGCCAATATAGCCTGACATGATATGATATTGATTTAATACTGCAAGGGTGTTGTGTTACACCTTGTTCTGAGACTTGCAATACCAAAATCTGATTCCTGAATCACTAATCACTATTGCAGTGGCAAACAGTGCGTGCTTTAAAAGGACAAAACATTGGCACAGCAGATGTGGCTTGTCCTGCCCATATATTATGTATTGCTGCTGGATGTTCACACAGTTTGAAGGAGAAGTGCAACAGCAGAACATGACTTAACGAAATAATTTCATGATTTTCTAAGAGTACCAGGGGCATCAGAACAGAAATCACATATTCTGTTGGAACATGAATTTCCTCTGTCCAGCCCAGTTCTGAGAAATGGAAGGCCGGGCTCACATTCCCTTCTGCCTTGTGAAACAGTACCTGGAGCATCCATTTATTTCATGTTTGCTGTCATTGTAACTAATGTGCTACCACTGCAAATTGCTCTGTTCCTTCCACCTACCAAAACACATGGTTGTTTCCAACCCAAATGTCCAAACTTTCCCCCCCACCCCAAACAAATTTTGTAGAGGAGTCTAAACATTTGAAGAAAAATAAACACAAGGAGCTTAAAATAACATTTATAGACATGAGGTATTATATAAAAGAAGCATGGACTAAGAAAAAACTGCTACAGAATTTCAGCTTTAAAGTATTCAGCGTATTTATTGCCCAGTGAAGGTCTTGCTTTTGGCCTTTCAGCTTTTGCTGTGACCAAGCTGCTGTAAAGGACTTTCCCTCAGGCCAAATTTAAAGATCTCTTAATCACCTATCCACATGAATCACTTGCAGAGACAACATCAGAGCCAGCACTGTGGTGACACACAAGGCTTGGAAGTCTACACTTTAAAATAATTACTTGACATGTGTGGATGGATCCTGGCACACATTTCTGGGCTTGGCAGCCTCTCTTTGCTCCTGGCCTGGTGACCATCTGTCTTTGCAGTCATGGCATGTGACACGATGGTCACCAGCCTCTCCAGATATCACCCCACCACCTTCCAGCATCGTGACCGTGGGCACCACAAACGCAGCTGGAGGTCATGCAAGGACACCAGAGGGACGTCCTGGGTTTTGGAGCACCCTGGGCTTCAGGCTGTCCACAAGCCCAGAAAGCTGCAGTATCTTCCAGATTTCACCTGTGTAACAACAGCGTATTTGAGCAGACAGGTTATAAAATGTACCATGAGGGCACATCTTTTGTCATCTGTGAGTTATTCAGTAAGACATGCACAAATTCAGCAAGAGTGGGCTTTGTCTCCAGCATGAGGAATCCTCAGTGGAGTCACCCAAGTCCGTCAGCCTGTGCCCAGCACAGTCCCATGGGCCTGACAGGAGCCTGCCTGTGTCACAGGTCCCTTGCTCTGCTTTTCCTGCTGTGTTCCTTCGGTGACAGGCAGTGTTTGTGCAGCTCATGTCCCTGGTCTGTGCCATTTAAAGGGAGAACCTGCCCTGTGGGAAGGTGGGAATAATGCAGAGCACAAGAAAGCTCTGACACGAGCACAGAGGGAAAGGGGAGATGAAGGTTGGATGGGTAGGGGTGAGAGATGCTGCACATCCAGATTCCAGGGAAAGCCTTTCAGCGCTCCAATGCCTCGCTGTGACAGTGAGGTCTCTACCTGTCAGACTGTGTCTGTCAGCACTCCAAAACCAAGCTTTTCAGGCTCAAAATCAGAAAAAAACCCCTCAATTAAACAAAACTCAGGGCTGTGAGATGTGCACTGATGTAGAATTGGACAGAGCCAAGCAATGGTCTGATGTTTCTCACCTGGGTTAAATCACATGCAATTTACTTTTAGATTACTCAAAGGGTGAGATGCCAACTCGTCAAGGGGACATCAAAAGCTGTTCTTTAACCTTCAGAGTTGTGCCTCGCGTCATCTTGGCTAAGGACATATAGATGTTTTAAATAGATAAATTGAAAATTTGGATAGTTTCAGTCCTGCAGACAGTGGGAATTTTAGGCTTTTGACTAGAAAGTGCCTCTGCCCCCTCCTCTTGTCCTTCTCCTTCCCTGTCAGCACAGGTGCCCCCTCAGGAAAAGCTTCACTGCTGAGGGATTCTCATTGTGTTTTGGGTTGTGGGAATGTTTCCATCCCTGGCAGTTTGTAACAAACTTAATGCCTCTCCAGGACTGCACCCAGACAGCCCAGCTAAACCAAACTGGAACCTTTGAGAGCTAAAATGGGTTGGGTTGGGAGGGACCTTAAAGCTCATCCCATTCCACCCTCCTGCCATGGGAAAGGACACCTCCCACTAACCCAGGTTGCTCAGAGCCCTGTTCAACATGACTTTATACAACTTGGGTATGTTTGTATCTGAAAAGATGTTCCAAATGTTTAATAAGGAACAGATTATCAGATCCTAATCTGGGTCACCTATCTTGATGGCTTTAGAGGTATTTTCCAACCTTAATGATTCCATGATTCTGTGAATATCAGAGTTAGACAAGTGTCAGGAGTAGGTTCTGCTGTGCTTCTTTGGGTTGACCAAGTTGCTTGTACCTGGACTAGGACCATTTCCTTTCGGACTGCCTGGCAAACAGCAGAGTAGAAAATACGTGTGACAGGAGTTGCCCATTAGAAATGTCAATTTTCAGTGCAATCATTAACTGTGATGGGTGTTTGTAGTCTGTAAAGCACTCATTATTGTATTGGTGTGTAAACTTAGATCACAGGCTTATATGGTCCTGGAAAGATAAAAAAATGTTGCTGTTGGGACTTTCCGTAAGTTGTTACTGCACAAGAGGCACAGACCTACAATTATGCAAATTTCGCCCAGATATTTCCTGATGCTTTGATTCTTTTGGAGAAGGACCATAAATCTACCACAGAAAATGAACACAAAGCACCGTGTTACCAGTAACATCCTTTAAGAAAAAAATCTATTTTCAAGCCTTTTTTAGGCAGGAAACAGGACAGCTTCAGGCTGAGAGAATGCAAATGAAGTTTTATTGCACCAACAAGTGAAGGAGATCAGGGCCTTAAAGTAACATTTGAAACGAAAACAAGATTGCCTTGCTATGAAGTTTCCTTCCTTCACATTTACACCCTGGCCAGGATTTTGGAGTAAAACTGTTGTCTCCATGTCCTATAACTGCACAACCACCATTGACAAGAGAAAATGAACTGTCTGAGACATGAGTGTGTCGTGTCTTCAACCCACACCTCGCTAAAGGGAAGGGCAAGAAGGAGTCTTTTCACAGGAAGGTGTCAGGATTCATATGAGGAAATCACAGAAATCACATCCTGGGATCCCACGGGATCTACTCCATGGGGCTGGAAGGCAAGTGCTGATTTAGAACTCATCATCCTTCCCCCATTTTTTGGACTCTGAGATGTTTTAATGAGATACAATCAGTGCAAGAGTTTAAAATGGATGACTACAGATCATTAAAAAAACCCCTTAAGTAGCAGATGATGCAGCAGAACTGCAGAAGGAATTAATTCCAATTAATTTGTGAGGAATTTATCCTGGTCAGAGTATTATCAGTTTTCTAGAAAGTCGCCTCTGAAACGACAGATGATCATAAGTATAAAATAAAGGACTTATATATGGCAAGGACCAGATGTAATAAAATTTGTTGGCACTCCAGACAAAAGGTGACACTTGTTAATTTTCTAGCATAGTTATATTTTATTGTCTTTAATGACTGACTTCTCTCAATTGTCAGGATATTAAAGATGACTTAAACCAAACTAAAACCTTCTCTGAATTTTACCCACAATCACCACCTTTGCTTACTTTGCAACAATAAATTATTTGTTTCAAACTCAAGAAATTACAAACAACAGTTCTACAGAGAGGAAAGCTCCCCCCCCTCTCTCCATTGTGAAACTGCTGCCATATGTACCACAAAATTTATTTTCTCCAGGTTTTTGTTATAAAAGAAAACCAAAATGTTTGAGGTTGTTTTGTTTTGTTTGTTTTTTAATTTTCCTATCT
Source organism: Acropternis orthonyx (assembly GCA_035583155.1). Taxonomy (NCBI): domain Eukaryota; kingdom Metazoa; phylum Chordata; class Aves; order Passeriformes; family Rhinocryptidae; genus Acropternis; species Acropternis orthonyx. The sequence continues at coordinate 26,271,792 of JAWWEU010000005.1, read as the reverse complement.
GTTTTCTTGATCATTCAGATTCTTAGCAAATTGGTTCCTGTCCTACCCATATGACAGGAATAACTTCAATATGCCTTCAAACCTCTCATGTTGCATAAAAGTGCAGCAAACACCAGGATTTGTTGCATTCATTAAAATTAAAGTATAAGTCTGTTTAAAAAATAAAAAGAAATTTGGAATGAAATTAACTTTTTTGAAATACTAAAGCAATCAGAATTTTTCCAAAAAGCAATTAGAAATCTCTCTTAACATTGCATAAATTCTCTTCATCGCATTTTCAAACACTCTCCTTCCTTATTTGAAACAGTGATATATTTCCAATAGAATTTGAAATCAGGATCTGTATCTTAAACATTTATTATTTTGTTGTGGGTTTTATTTTTTATTTTAATCTTCCAAATTTAAGAAACTGCCCCTTGATAGTTAAGATGAAATCCTTTTTAAGGATTTTAAGGATTTTAAGTTAAGATGAAACAGCTTTTTAATTGGCCTGAGAAGGCCCCAAAGGCGTCCTGCCCTTGAAACTCTATCATTCCACAGAATTTTGCACAAAGCTGCCTTAATTCTGGAAGAAGCCATGCCCAGTAAGTGATGATGTTTGTAATCCAAGCTGATGGCTCACCATCTGTGTGTGCTGCTCCGGCAGTGCACGATGTGCGGGCGGCACTGCCGGGCCGGATCGCCGCGGAGCTGCGAGTGGTGGCAATCCAAGCGAGGTGGGCACTGTGTGGCGGGCACTGAGCTGCAGGATGGGCAGCCCTGGGCTCCTCCAAGAACTTCCCTTCCACCAGCCCTGAGCAGAGACCAGGGCAGCAAATCCCCAGCCAGAAGGTTGTTGCTGTTTCATCAGTTTAGCCCCCAGCAATTTGAGCAGCACTTTCCATCTTGCTGAGCCCAGCCCACATTTTAATGAGTCTTTGCCACAATGGTTGTTCACCGTGAAGTGATTTTTGATTTCTCCTGCTGACCATCTGCTGCACGTGCCGACTGCTCATCTCTGCACAGCCACTTTTGGGTGGATCACCAACTGCGTGGGACAGTGAACATTTTGCTCGTGGATTAAGAGAGGAGCAAAAGTTCATAAAAGCCAGAATCCTCGGCTTTGACTCACAGAAGCAGAGAAACAGGTTTCCAGCCAGGAATATCTAAAAGGAAGTCTGTACAGAATAACTGCATCTGGGCTTCCAAGTGTTGCTGCAACTTTGGGTTGGATTAACTTCAAAGACAAAAATAGACCCTCTGTCCGTGAAAGGCGGAATTTCTCTGGGTTGAATAGAGATTAGTGTCCTGACACTGAGGAGTGAGGCTTTAGAAAGAGGGTTTCTGCAGGAGGCACCTGTGAAACTTGGCAAATTATGACTCCAGAGCCTGTTTCTTCCTTTTTCCCTCTTTTTTTTTTTTTTTCTTTTTGCTGAATAGCAGACAGTCATCAGGTTATAGAGCTCCATAGAGAAATTCAGATGAATGGTGGTGCCATGCAGTTGTGAAATCCATGACATTGCAAGTCTCACAGTCTATGGGATCACACATCTCACACAAACTTTCAAATCTAATTTACGAAAAAAACACCCCTTTTTTAATCTATTTCACCTTTGAAGTCTGACAGAGCATTCTTGGTACCCCGTGTGTGATGGTGATAGTGAAATGGAACCGATGGTCTGTGCCTGTGAAATTCCCAACATTTTTATGTAGTTCCCAGTTTAAATGTTTATCCTTTTGGTAAACCTAACCAGAAATTCCTTGCAATATTTGCAGAGCAACATCCCTAATCGTGGGTATAAAAAATACATCTCTGCAGACACAAAAACTACTTTTTTGCCCTCTTATGTCTGCAAGCTCCCATAGACACTAATAAGACTTTCATTTCTTTATTGGCAATATCAGTCTAGCATAGATTCATTCTTTTAAACCCCAAATAATCTAATCTCTCCTCTCCACAATGGTGTAGGCTTACCATGCACTGTCCTTTGTGCTCAGTGCCCTCATGGGGAAGTACAGCTTCTAAATCAGTTCAGATAATCTGTGAAGAAACAGAACTATTGATCAATTTTTAGTTTTCTTAATGTGGTTAACACTTTCTGTTCAGGTCTAGAAGCTGGCATGCTTCTCAGTTTCCTTTGCCTTGCCCAGATTTCCAGGCTGTTCTGCGTATGTTGTTGACATCAGAAGGTGCTGAATTAACATTTCCACTGGAGGAAGGGGAAAAGATTGAGTGCTTAATTTCTTGAGAAGAGAGCATTTAAAATGCAGTTAAGGTGTGCAACTGGCAGCACCGAGGCACCTGAATGGCAGCAACACTTTGCATACTTTTAAGCTGTAAAGTAAAAGTGAGTGTGATTAATGGGATGGCTTTGCACATAACGGCACAGCTGGGGATTATGTTATTTTATATTCATCTTCCAAACTCCCATAAAAGTAGATTGTTGTAGCATAGCACTTGTGAATAGTTGCGTGATGACTGGAGCCCTAACAGCTCCCACGTTCTTACAAAAGGAAATAAACACTGCAGAGAAACTCAGCCTTCCTCTGTGGAATTCACCCTTCAGGGGGCACGAGGAACATAAAAAGCTGAAAGGCTGTTTAGGGGGCATTGGGGTCATCATAAAAATACTGGGGGAGGTGTAAATATTTGGCTGAGCACGGCCGTGCATGAATAGGTTACTTGTTGAGCTGGCTCAGGTGGACTGAGGAGAGGGGAAGGTCCTGCCTGGGGCTGGGACACAACCACAAGTTGTTACTGCTCTTCCCAGCGAGGAGGGGACACACAAAGCCACGATCAGAGCATGAAGAAGGTGCCTCTGTGCTTTTTTGGAACATGTCTGAGTCTGAAAACACGCCCAGAGTGTCTGTGGGACCGGCAGCATCTGTGGTGGAACTTGTGCACAGGCACCTGAGTGACCTGAACAGCAACAGAGAGCTTATAGATACAGAAGTTACAGAGATATAGAGATTATATATATTAATAGGGGTAGGAACAAATCTGCATGAAAGGGTATTTGACTTATGGTTTTCATTGCCCACTAATTACAAGACAGAGAATTTGCAGCCATCTAAACTGCACTGAAGCTCAGCTGGAGTCGCAATTGCTGCCACGTGTGGTGTGAAAACTCCTTCACAAAGGAAGTTCGTTTGGAAGTTCTCTTGGCATCAGCTGAGAGATACCCACTGATGCCATGGCATAAGAGTTCTCCTTTATAATGACTAAATTAAACTGCTTTTTTTATAAAAAGTTGATTTTTCATTGATTGTCTTTTTTTCCCCCCAAAGATTCTATTATTTATGACCAGTTGAGTCACAAGGAGAGAAATTTCTCATTGCTTAAGTTCTTTGCCATTCCTTTTTACTTGTGAGATAAGTTTACCAATAATTAAATATTAACACTTGAATTTCATTAATTTTAAGTGTATCCATAACTAAAAGAATTCAGTCTGGTTTTGCAGCAGCAATTGTATGGATCTGCACAACAACTCACTCTGTCTGGCCCGTATCAAGCAGACACAGGGATGAAGAATAGTAATAACAACTAATTTAAGATTTTCTAAAGTTCCTTTACACAAAATTTACTGAGCAGGATTTTAGCTCTGTTTTAAAAGTTTATCTTTTATACAAGAATACTATTCATTAAGTCCACATTTGTGAACTCTTATGTACCTTAAGGACCAAACGAGCTACCAACATGGGCTCAGATACTGCTTCCCTGGAATAATTATTAATTTCTCATTGATATATTGTACTTTGAGTGAATGAATAACAGAAAATGTTTAATGTATTTTAACCCCCTAATTTTCCATGTTTATTTGTAAGCACATGGTATTCCACATCTTTCCTGAGGCAAGGATGGTGTTCTTAACTAAAGCTAAACACTGAAAACTGCTGCTATTGTTGCAGTGCCAATTCTGTGTTCCCAAAGCTCTTAAAAGGATGTATCCTGCTTAAGGAGAAACTTAAGTTTAATAAGAAATACTTAGCAGGTCAGAAGGAGATGAGTAATAACAGGTGACAATACCACTTTTCCTGACAAGTAGGAATAGTGCAAATACTGTAAGTGCATATAAACAAATTGTGATCTACGGTAAAACACACTCTTATTCTTTATGCTTTAAAACTATATGTAAAAAATAATAGTTGTAGTGGGGTTTTTTGTTGTTGGGATTTTTTTCTTTCCCCCAGGAGTCTTTGTAATTTTTTAAGATGTTGCAACAACAACAACAAAACCAAACAAAAAAATTCAAAGACAAAGCAGTAAGTCCTGTTCCTCTATAAATTAGCCTCTCATTGTTGAATTCCCTTGTGAATTTATGGAATATTTGGGCTCACACTGCAACTTATTAGATTGTCCCTCCCATGGACTGTCTCCTTGTTTTCACAGAGCATGGAGGAACTTTAAATTCATGATAATTCCATCCCTCTGTCGAATTTTGTAGGTATTAGCTGAGCACTTGCAAAACTTGTTGGCAGAAATAGTGGACAGCACTGAGAGACAACACTACTAAACAAGGTTTTCCATAAAAATGAAGTTTTCCTTCAGAACCCAAGTGGGAGCATCGTGAAAGCAAAACAAGCACAAGCATCTCCTCTGGAGTCCCAAAGGAGGACACTTAAGGCAGGGAGCTCATCATAAGTCTCAGCACCAAAAATATAATTATGAGGATTTATCCTTAGTGAGCGTCTCATCCCTAGTTAATTTGTGCCTCCACATTAGAGAACCATTGATACATGACCGCATTTTTTCCTAGAACTCCCTTGATTTTAAATTGTGACCATTCACTGCTTTTTCCTTTTCCTTTGTGATCTCTGTTAATTATCAGCACCATCTTCATGGACAGGCTTCCATCTGAGCTTTGTTCAGCATCCAGAGAACATGAAGGAGGTGTAAGTTTGACAAATAACTACGTGGAGATGTAAGAATAAAGGTAAACAGGAAAAGCAAATGTACCTCCACATGGGTACAGAGTTATTGTATCAGTGCTACAGCCAAATTCCTCCTGTCTCTAGAAATTCTTGGATATTGAAAGGAGGGATCCATCAAAAACAGACTCATAAGCAGTTAATAGAGAATGTAAAAGACCACTTGAATAAAAAACCCCACGCTTTAAAAGTCATCACATCTCATAAAACCCCAAACTGAAAGTTTGAAGAAACAGATGAAATTGGGAAACCAGCGAAGTCCCTCACAATGCAGATAATGTAGGAGCAGAATCTTAGTCATCTTCTTCTTTAATATTTGTAAATGAAACCATCAAGGGTAGGCTTTGCCAAGCCAAAAGTGGAAGAATCATTTTTTTCTATCTATAGTAAGTTCTCCAGAGTATCAAACACAAAAGAATCCTTTATATATACCTAGTGATGTGGTGGAAAATTGCAAATTTAGCAGCAGATGGCAGGAAATGCAATTTGCTGTCTTATCAGGACAATAAAGCTGAAAACAGTTGGGGTAAACTTGTTACAAAGGAAAAAAAGTTGCAAAAGAAAATAGAACAGATCTTCTAGTTCACATTTATAGATTCTATTAAGGACAATCTGTTTTTAATTGGAGAGGGCTCCCTGAGCCTGAAAATGTAGTGTCTGAAAAAGTATTTGCAAGTTATTGTCATGCTGAACACGAGTGCTGCTCATGCACTAAATTAGATTCAGTGCTCAGAGACTCCACAGCTCTGGTAGCAAACCAGGAGAATCATGAGCAGTGTCTGAAACAGCATCTCCACAAATCACTTACCTTGTAGTGGAGCCTGAGGAGAGAAGATGTTTATTTGTGCAGCTGAGCTCAGTCACTGTTGTTCAAAGGCTCTGGAAACGTCCCACACAGGTGGGATCTGTTGAACACAGGCTGGAATGGCCTGAAATTCCCTCTCACATGGAGGGAGACATGGGAAATTCCTGAGCCACTTGCAGTGCAAGAGAACTGCTTGCAGGAAAAGACAAATAAATAAAAGATGACTCCAGGTGCATGCAAACAATGCAGGGATATCCCAGTTTTAGGGGTCACCCCAAATGTTTTCACTTCTAAACTTTGCTTGATTTATCCTCTCTTTGGTTTTGCTGTTGCTGTTTTAAGGTTGGTATTTGATGAGGAAAGGAAAGGGGAGGAAAGATGGAATGCAGTGGCAGTTCTGAGCTCACTGTGGTGTGACCTCATATGACCCTTAGAAGGAGCTTTGGGCCTCTTTGTCCTTGGCAGAGTGTCCTTTGGGGGCAGAAAGTCACATCCATCAATCATTTCTGAGAAAGATCCCTGCTCAAGGAGAAAAAGGATTGTAGCTGTGTCCAATGTCTGAACCAGTCACTGGCAAAGGAAGAAAAACTCATCTTTTATCCATCCCCTTCTATGTGATGTGTGGACAACGTGCTGCTTCCACCCTCCTCCCAAAGAAGAAAGCAGTTCCATAATTGCTCTGGGTCTAGAACCAGAATAGGTTATCTCTCAGCACAATATAAAGTGACATATTTTCCTCAACATTTGCCAAGCTTCCCTAGAAAAAAAGTTTGTAGACCATCTTTTATGTATTAGTAATAAGTCTCCCAGTGCTATTTAGAGGAAAACCTGGTCCCTGTTATGTACAAGGTGTTCATAATTAGCACTTTGTTTGTATCAGATATTGCCACTCTGTGTTGCAAAGGGATCACACATAAGTAAAAATAAAGAAATAAATACAGAAAACCAATGAACTAAATTAAAATTAGTGAGGAAGAAAATAAAAAAAAGTACTTTCCAACCTGCAGAGTTGGTAATTTCCCTGCAGAACAGTAGAGAGTTGAGAAAGATTATTTTTCCTATTGGTGCCACAATGCTAAAGCCAGGTTTCTGCTTTTGTGTTTTTGATCATCTGTTCTTCACTTTGTGTCCATTTCATCAGAAGAAGCCCCGTGTTTCTGTTCCTAATCTGCAATTCCCTGGTTCCAAGTCGTGGTTCGTGCTTCAGCCCCTCTCCTGCTTCCCGCATGTGAGAACTGGCCTTGACTCCAGGATTATCTGCAGCATAAGCACCTTGATTTGCGGGTGGGAGGTCTCCCTTGTTGCTTTTGAACTCCATCTAATGTTCTACATGCTTAGCAGCATTAACTGAATACAAGCTGGCTAAGAACACAGTCATGTTCCTCATGGTTCACAGTGTAAAAGAGGAAAATATAGACTACATTGAACAGTTCAACATTTAAAAGGCTTGTGGAACAACCTTTCTCAATAACCATCCTCAGCTTCAGCAGAAAATTTGCAGTAGAAAGGATCAATCAAATTGCAGATCAGGGTGTAGGAAAGCCATGGCCCTCCTTGGGGCTTTGTCCCTCAGCAACCCTGCCCTCCTCTCTTTCTAATTTTATTTCTACCCTGCTATCATCCTCAGCCCGAAGCTGGGGAACTGTTGCAATCCCCAACCTGGAGGATTTAGCAGGATGCATTGAGGATTATGGCATGGCACCTCAGGTTTTGTCCCAATCATTTCTTTCTCAATCATTTCATGCTGGGAAACTGAATGGTCTGTGAGTACCCAACAAAGCTTTATTTCTGGAGCTGAGGGTGTAGATATTTCATTTAGAGTTCAAGTACCCATATGTGGACAGTGTATCCATGCAGCAATTCAGTCCTGTGAGACAAAATAATAGTTGAATATGTTTCCATAGAAACTGAAAACAGCCAGTGGGAACTGCTACAGAGTATTAAAAGAATTCAGTCCAGTTATATTTGAGTAAATAAGGATCACTCGCAATGTGCTACTGGTTACAAGGACAGGTGGTGCTCTTAAAATTACTTTTAAAATTACATCCTTGAGCTGCAGCTTCTGTGGTTTCTCACAAGTTGGTATTAAGTAAGTGATTGATCATGAATGCTCTCAAGTGAAAGGAGTAATTTCTACCAATGCCTTCATTTTTTTTGGAGCAAGTCCACGGTAAGGTGAATTAAATAGATTAAGGGAGCAATAAGCACTCAGGTAATGGTAATGTTTGACAGAACTATATTGCAATGAGCAGCACTGATTGTAAAACTCCTGCCAGATATAAAGCCAACATTAATTTGCTCTCTTTATATCCCATATAATGTTTGGGTTTTGGTGAGTGAGTGTTTGGCTGTTAAGAGTTAACTTGGAAATGAAAGAGATGAGAAACATTTGGGCAGGGTCAGGTTTTCTTTCACTTTCTAGTAATGTCAGTTCCGGCTGTCGGCAGCCTGGAGAAAAACACTGGATTACGTGTGGGTTTGGGCTCCTCTGCCTGCAGAGAGTGATTGTGGGGCAGAGGCAAAGGGATCACTTCCCAAGGTGGGAGTGTTTGTGCTGGAGCCCCCTTTGCCTTCCCAGGGAAAAACCCTTTGCTGTCCATCAGAGGAGCTACACAAACAGCAGCAGCCAGGGATGGGGGGAAAGGCATTAATGCAGTGAATCAAAATGCCATGGAAGGCAGGCTGAAAGATATCCCACCAGAATCTGCTTGCCCCTATAAATGTCCTTATCCACCAAAATCCATGTAGAAGATACTTCCCAAACCTATGCACATGGATTGTGTGTTGGACAAACAGGAGACATCATGGGTGATGTTTGCCTGAGGGCATTTTTGTGCCTATTCCTTGTTGTTCAGTGACAGGACAGAGGGAATATTGAAGCTCCAGACTTGTCCTTTAGCTGGTGGCTCTGCATTTATCCCCCTCCAGTCCTCAGCATCCCTCACCACAGCTCCAGAACCTCTGTGAGCTCATCCAACAGCCTATTCCTATTTCTTTTGGCTGGTTTGCACTTAGGTTGGAAACTCTTCAAGCCAAAGACTCTTGGGGCAGTTTGTATTTTTCCATATGGCTTTTGTTTGTTGTTACTTTTATTATAAATATAACAGAAAGTGCAGTATCATTTGTAGAGTGTTGAGAAAAAGGGATGGAATCCTCTTGGGGACATCTTGGTAGTGCTGTTTCCATGGCAATTAAACAGTTGAAAACTATCACTATGGCATCCTTCATGTTTCATGACCTCATTCCCAATCTTCCATTGCATCCATCCTTTCTGAGCTTCAAGAGTTTAAAGTGCAAAGATATTGAACTACAGATGTTGTAGAATTTTGTACAAGGTGGTAAAAAAAAAAAAAAAAAAGAGCTCTTTACTCTCATTTCTCTTTCCCCAGTAAAAAAAAATAAATCAGTTTTATCTCATTTATTATTATCATCACTTCCCTAATGGTAGCATGAGCCTTGTTGCCTTGGTTCAGTTACAGCCCCTGAGTCTGGCTTTGGGAGGACTACTTTTTTTTCAGGGGATTTTTGTGGCTTTGTTTTTTATTTTCCCCTGGTGAAAACATGTGACCTTTCTGAAAGGGACAGATAAACCTTTCAGGGAGTGCCTGGGGTATTAAGGAGGAGTGTGTACTTTTATATCTATCTATCTATCTATCTATCTATCTATCTATCTATCTATCTATCTATCTATCTATCTATCTATCTATCT
>JAWWEU010000005.1:26226242-26241135 GCA_035583155.1 Acropternis orthonyx | reverse complement strand
TGAGGGTGGGCAGGCCCTGGCACAGGTTGCCCAGAGAAGCTGTGGCTGCCCCATGCCTGGAAGTGTCCAAGGCCAGGCTGGATGGGGCTTGAAGCAACCTGGGCTGGTGGGAGGTGTCCCTGCCCATGGCAGGGGGTGGCACTGGATGGGCTTTAATGTCCCTTCCCACCCAAACCACTCTCTGATCCAAGGATTCTACAATCAGCTAGATTCAGTGGAAGGTGTCTGTGACCAGCTCCACGTGCTGGGGAAGCAGCAATGGCACTCCCCAGGGAATTGAGCTTTCCTTGGAAGGTGTTTAAGGATTTCATGGCCCTGCAATTGAGAAGCTGCTGGTGTGGGAAAACACCCTTGCCTGGCTTCTGGTTAGTCCTTACATGGACCTGTGTGAATATGAGAAGGGCTTGAGGTAAAGAGGGACACACACAAAGACAGAGATTTATCCCACTCCTCCCACCAGAAAAAAGCCTTGCTGAAAACTATGACTTCTCCAAAGAACTTCATTACTGAGGCATCTCCACTGGAAAGGGTCGGGAAAAGACAGCCCATGGCAATTATTAGTTGCTTCTGTCATCATTCCAAATCTTGTTACAAGCAACAATGAAACACACATTAAAGCAAAGAATTAGTTATCAGCATGTTTAAAACCTCAGCAGAATAACCAGAGAATTACTCTTAGTTCAGATCGAATTACTAGAATAAAAACAAAGAGTAGGATATTATTACACAGAAAATAATAGCTACAACAACAGTAATAATAATAGTTAAACTTATTATCTGGCTTCAGGCAATTGTATGTGGAGGTACAGCAAATTATCAGCATCCCAGTTCCTTTGCTGGGAGGAATAGGATGTGATTTTCCTCACCCCCAGGGCCAGGGTTGGTATTCCCACATGGTTTCCAACAAGCTGATGTGGCTTCCTCTTCCTTCACAGCTATAGGGAAATGTTCCTGCTAGAGGGGAAGACACCACATGTGGTACATTTTGCATAAATTAGGTCTTTGGGGTTTGTTCTCTTTGTTACCTCTGACCTACATCTGACTGAGATGCCAATAAAAAGAAATAAATTCCAAACAATTATATAAAAATTATAAAAAACAATAAAAAGAAATAATTATAGGCTGTTACAGGACTTCCAGTGCTACCCTGGCCTACCCTGTTAACCCCAGGGGACACACATTAAAAGCTCAGCGCAGTTTCAGATATTTCAGCGGGGCCCTGATGGCCCAGTTTCCATTTAGAGGGAGTTGGCTTGCCTTTGTTTTCATTTCCAGAGTGCTTCATTAAGTTTACAAATGTTTCATTAAGTTTTATTAAATGCATTAAGCTGAGAGTAAGGAGGTGCACTTTGCACACTGGGTGAGATGGACTCCGTGGAAAAAGCCCATTATCAAGAGTGATCAAGATTGATCTCTGAATGCTTTGGCCAATTTGTGGCTGGTTTTTACTTGCTGCTTATTTAAGGGAATGAGCCATTTGAATGAAAATAAATCACCATTTTGATTAACTGTTTTCTATACCTCTTTCTTTATTTTTGTATGTATTTTTTTTTAGGTCTCCCAGTGCAGATGTCTGTTTTATTAGCAGGCAGGCCGGACTGACTCCTTTAGGAAGCACTGATGTTTTGCCAGCTCAGGGATTTTACTGGAAGTCTGGTGATCCTGGATTTATGTTTTAAAGCCCAGGCCTTGGAAAGCTGTCATTAAGAGTCTTCTTTATGCACACACACAAAAATTTTCCCATCATCAAGGCCAGAAATGATTGGTGATATAATGGGAATGTGGTGGGGAAGAGGCTTCCAGATGGCATGTTCCATACCAGGCTTGAGCTCAAAGGAAAATCCGAAGATTTTCAGGCTGCCAAAGCCATCAGAGTTCCTGATATATAAACCATTTGAGTGGCAGACAAAAAGCTTCTCACTGTCCTTGCTCTGAGTACAACTGGTATCTGTGGGTGAAACTCCCTGGTTGGAAAAATCCAAACCAACACACTAAACAAGTCCAAATCCAAATTTACAAAGCAGTCTCATGCTTTACAAGCCAGACTCCAAGGATTAAATGCCTGTTGTTTTTCTTATTATGTTAATTATGTGTAAGTTATGCTAATATACTTTCCTGATTACTGGTGGGGTTTTTTTACTTGCAAGCTCACAATTAATCAAAAACCTCTTGCTATCCTTGGCTGAACTTGAAATTTTATACTCAAAAAGTTGTACTGGCTCCTCGAGAAGACACTTGTTCTGGAGAAGAGTAAACGCTTTGCCCAACATTTTTGTCTTAGTTTGTCTATACTTTGTGCTAATTGGATCAGAGCTTCAGAAGGGAGGAGGTCTGGGAGCTGGCAATGAAAGGGTGAAACTGGGTCGGGAAAAAGGGAGGGATGGAGTGGGGTGGAAGCTGTTGTTTAGATTTACCTTTGTTTTGTACTATCCAACTCTGGTTTTAATTGGCAATAAAAAATTAGTTTTCCACTAAGTTTTAAAAGTTTTTTAAAGAGCTTTCAAATCAGGAAATCCAAGCTCTGACTGCAGTACAGAGAACAAAGATTTGGGATCACCTGTGTTTAATTAAATCAAGTTATAACTATTAAGCATGTCGCTTTGACAGAAAACGTAATGCTAGTCAAAGAATCCTAGAATCCTGCAATCATTTAGGTTGGGAAATATCCATTCCTTAAATCTCACAGTCAAATAAGCCTGCAGGCAGCATGGACATACCGTGTGTGACAGCTCAGTGTGAGAGCTTTTCCAATGGGAATGTGTGTGAGCAGAGGGAAGGGTGAAATAACTCCAGAGCCCATCCAGAGCTTCCTCACAAGAGAGACTCTTCATGTTCCACAGGGAATGAAGGTCAGAGAATCTCAGAGCAGGACTTGCCTGGACACTTGGCATCCAGCTGAGCCTTGTGGTGGAGGTGCCCCTTCCATTGCTTTTAATTATTGTGGGTAAGAAGTTATACTGGTTATACTGGGAGTAGTGGTGGCTTGCCAAGAGATAAACAACAATGAAGGCAGAGCTCAGCTATTCTTCTGTTTAACCACTGATGTGACACATACATTTGTGTATCAACATGGTAAAGCCCATTTGTCATGTAAAACATATGGTTTCTAGATTGTTATATACGCACATATACATATATAAATAATTTACATTGAAAGGATCAACACTACAATCAGCAATAAAGACTTTTGGGGTCTTTTTGCAAAGCTTATAAATATTTCTGCAGCATGAGAGATGGTTTGAAAACACAAAGAGCACCTTACACAGTGCACCTCTACCTCAATTTGCCAGTTCCATAAGATAGAAAACATATGGTTCTCAATATATAAAATAACTACACCTCTGCTATCCTGTACCTCACATCTTACACCTTGCATCCTATTGCTAATTTAAGATATATCTCTCCCCAGGTTGCTGACATGTGAGCTAAATGGAAGGTATTAAATCAGAACTTTTCAATTGACTTTTTGTGAGACATTTATCCTTAGATGAATGTGATTTTAACTCACAAAACCCTTCAGGGAGCTGACATTAGGACTGTGAATATCAAGAAATGAACCAGAGACCCCAAATTTCCACTAGACTCCAATTACACTCAGATCTGAAGGTGTGTAGGAGAGTAAAGCATGTCAGATTCACCTCTCCTTGTCAATGTTGATGTGTTTAAAGGCTCCTGCAAGCGGAACAAACACACACAGTCAGTGCAGTGCTGCTGAAGGCTGTGGGACCTGGACACTTCCAGGCTTTCACAGGGACTAAATTCAAATTCAGAGTGAGAGTCTCTCACTTTCCTCTTCCTCTATGAATCACTCAGCACCATTTGAGCCTGCAAGTCTTGCTTGAAAGACTCCACATTAATTACTCCTCATCAGCCTTAAATATGGTGACAGCTCCTGTTGGCAGCGCTGTTTATTTTGTGACCACCTTTTCAGCTCTGCTGTCAAATGGAGGGTTTTTTTCTCATTGCCAAGAAAACAACCTTTCTCTGTGACCAGCTGCCGAGAACAAATCTCCTCTCCCTCCTGTATCCAACCCTGAATATGCCATCCTTATTTCCTTGCCAATGAAATTCTGTCCTTAGAAACAGGAGCCAGGCTGGAGTTAGAGATAGAATATTTTAGGCTGCTCAAAGGAGAAAAGGTCTATACTGCTCCTCTGGTTTTCCTCTTGCCAGGTATTGTGATCCAGTTGTCCAAAAGTTCTTCATTTTCCGTGACTGTGTGAGTTTTCCCTCCCTACAGAGATATTTCTTGTTGTAATGGTTTGTGTGGAACTTTCTCTACCAGCCTACTTAGTGTGAAAATCCTTTCTGATGGAGGTGATATTCAGTAATTCCTTATTATTTCTTGAGTAAACAGTCTGAAAGAAGAGTGTCTGGAAAACCATAAAACAAAACATTTTTACCATCCTTTTCTCATTAAAACAATTTAAACTCTCCCAATATTCAAGTAATAAAATCCCAACCCCTAACAATATTAGCTGAAAAAGAAGGGCAAATAACTTTACAAATATTACCTAAGGCAATTTCTATATTTGTGTGAGATATAAAAGTTCCTGCATTAGAAATCTCTTAGCATTATTCTTCACACAGGACCACTCTTAGCCCTTAAAATATGGTTATGGATGACAGCAGTTTGTAACACTTTTCAACTGAGCAAAATTCATTCAGGAAGAAAAAGTCAACTCAATTCCTGGTGTTTCCAATATAGCTGGTTTTCCTGCTCTGAGATCCACCAAAGGGCTTCATCCCAAATATAATGTGGGGTAATTATTGCCTGAGGGAAAAAAAACCCAAAACCCACAGTTCCCAAATGAGACACTTCTGAGAGAGAAGGAGCAAAGATTATTAGAGAACTAAAAGGTTTCAGAGACTAAACAGCAGAACCCACAACTACAAAGACAATTTTGTGCAAGATGTTTCACTCACATGGTACAACATGAGTCAGTAAATGAGCGAAGGGAAGGAGGGAAGGAAGGGAGGAAGGAAAAAGGAAAAATCAAAGGAAACCTTTTAAAGCAAAACAGGGGCATATCAATTCTCTATTCCTCTACTTATTTGGATGGGTACAGTGACAGATGGGTGAAAGCAACATGATCACTTTTTACATCTTGAAACTTTAAGCCTCTGTCCTAAACACACTGTGCAATTTAGATCAACCCAGGAGAACTTCCATTGACTCAAACTGCTTTGATTGTTACATTCAGGTTACTAAACAAGGATGAAGAGATCAGAGTAAGAGGCCAATCATACTGTGAGAAACAACTGGGACGAGGAAGGATCCTTACAGGACACCAGTGAGCATCCTTTTCCCTTTTGCTGTCCATGATTTCAAGCAGCTGGAGCAAATAATTTGGCGTTGTTCTGTTTTTATGTTTCCTCGTTGTTTCTATCAAAGGTTTTCACTTCATCTTTTCAGTCACTCAGGACTCATTCCATTGTCCTTGTCCCAAACCCTGGTTAGCAGTATGAGCAGGAAAACCCCAACATGTTGTCATTCCTTGGCAGGAAAAGCAGCAAAGCAAAAGCACTCAGAAGGAGTAACACCCCAAGCAGCATGAAACACCCTTATCCTTCAGTGCTTCAGTTTTAATGTGCTTTTACAATGAGAACTGAGAATTTAATTTGGGCTTTACTGCAATGCTGCATCATTAACTTCCAAACACCTCTAGAGCTTTTCCATTTCCTTGACTCCATTCTTAAATCTGGAATTAGACTCTGTTAGCCTTTAGTTCAGGTGCAGCATCTACCTCAGTCTTATGCAGCTGTTCTACTTCTCTTCCTTTTACCCAAATGATCTATTTCTCCTCCTCTCTTCTTCCTGATTTTTATCTTCTTCTTGACAGTTTGAAATTAAATCATCTGAACTAATCCTCACTTTCACATCTGAACCATTAACAAAGGACTGCAGGAAGGTGATATTCAACAACTACATGAATTATAGACATGGTTAATACAGAACAGAAATACAATTTAGTAATGTTTCCAATTCTTTTCCCTTTTACTTTGGGCAAAATTTTAAAACTTAAAAGCCTTAAAGCCAAACCAACATAATTTTGCAAATGCCTAGTGTTTGTTTGGAGAGGTTTGGTTTTCATTTCTTCTTCTCCTCCACTAATTACTTTTACCAGTACTATTACCAGGACCTCATAAAACTTTGAGTGAGAGTGGCTGTCAGAGCTCTGTGAGATATTTAGCTTTCAATGAAATGGATTTTTCTACTGAAAACCACTTTTTCTGACTAGCCTTGGTGAACAATAACAACTCTGACAGATCTCTCATGTGGGAAGATTTAAGAGAGTGTATGTGTCAGTAACTCCTTGTTCTTGTAGCAACAAGATCTTTCTTATTCTCTCACCGGCCTCTACATCATCACCTGAAAGGAGAGCTGGGTGTCAATGCCAAACTCAAATCAATAAAGAGCTGAAGTACCTGTAATGGTGCCAGAGGTAATGCTTCGATTAATCTTTCACAATTAATGGCTGCTTCATTTCCAGGAAGTCCAGAGGGGTACGTAATGGACCCATTTTGTGCTATTTAAATAGGAGGAGAAAAATGTTGCCTCTCTAATTTGGATTGCACACCTGCAGGAGGAACTGGGTAGCACAAACACCACCCTGAGCTGCTTTGATTCTGGGAAAGAGCAGAAAAAAAAAGGCAGATCCTTTTTATTGTCTTTTGCAACCAGGCAGAAAAGCAAAGAGAAATACTGTGCCTGCACTGTGCTGCCACCAGCAGCACACAGGGTTGCTGCAAATTCAGCCTAAATGCAATCACTGACCCTGCTCAGTGGTGGATTTGTGATATTGCAGCTCTCCAGATGATCTCCTAAAGCTCTGAATTATTTGGAGTGGCCATAAGCATCAAAATCAATTGGAGAGAGGGAGTGCTGTTGAAAATCCTTGGACATGTCCAAGTTCATGATGTGTCTGCAAGAACCTGGTCCCCCACGAACACTGTGATCACCTCAGGGAGAATGAGCACCTTAGAATCACAGAATCCCAGGATGGTTTGGGTTGGAAGGGACCTTCAAGCTCACCCCATCCCACCCCCTGCCATGGTCAGGGACACCTTCCCTTATCCCAGCTGGCTCCAAGCCCCGTCCAACCCAGCCTTGGACACTTCCCGGGACGGTGAATTCTCAACCTCCCTGGGCAACCTGGAGCAGGAGCCCAGATTTGGGCTGTCTGCTCCAAACCCAGGCCACGGGCAGCTCCTGCCTGTCTCTCCTATGCCTGCTTTTAAAGGACCAAGCTGCTGCCTTGTGTGTGCACACAAAAGGATGGAGCTTTGGACCAGCAAATTATTACTTGCTATTACTTGATTCCTTCCATTGTGAGCACGGGAATGCAATGACTGTTTGCCTGATGCTTGACTGTGATTCTGTCAATACCAAGCTCTCACTTGCCAACAAACTAAGAAAGTATCTGATTAAGTCTTTTTTTCCTGTACTGTTAAACATTTCTGAGCCCCTGCCCTCCTGCTAGGCCAGGCAGCAGGAGGGCTCCTCATTCCTGCAGTCATTGTTTAGTAACAAAACAGCTGTAGGAGTTCAAATGAGTGGCTGAGTGGCAAAGCACTGCAGTGTTTCCAGCACAGTACCTTGTCACGGCGAAATACACTGCCCTGAGCAGCACCCTGGGGGTGCCGCTGTGGGATGTGATTCCAGTGGCTGTCCGAGCTCAGGAATTCAGTGCAACCCTTTGGCAAGGCACCACAAAGAAAAGGCAAACAGATCTGGAATGGAAGGACTTCATATTGATTCAGAAGGAAAGCTATCCATTAACACCAGGAAAGTGTTTCTTAACAATGTTTAGAGTTCATTTTCTGAGGTCCTGTGTGTTTCTGGAGAAGTCACAAATGCTTTCAGTGCTGCAGGGATCCCTCGGTGTCTCTAAGCCTCCCATTGCTCCGGGCCCTAAAAACAGCACAAACAGTGCAAAGTGGTTGCTTTCTCAGCTATTTATATTTTAAAAAAGAAAAAAAAGCAGGGAACGTATTTGATATGATACAAAAAATACATTCAGAATCCCACCATTTGAAGCTGTAAGAATATATACACATGCAGAATATCCTTATTTAACATTAGTTTCCCTTCTAAAGCTATTTGGAGCAGATGCCAAAGTCTGGTGTGTTGGTGACTGATGGGGCTTGTAGAATACACATTTAAGAGGATTATTTTGCATGGAGCATTTCCATGGACACAGAAACTTCTACTAAGGGCCAAATCTGCACCAAGGCTTCCTTTCAGGACCATGTGCTTCTGGAGCAGCTCTGGACCTTCATGTTCTCTAACTGATGATCTCAGGGGCTCTGTCAGAAGCAATTAAGTAATTAACTGTATTTTTGAAGTGTGGTGACATGCTTGTGAGTAGAGAGAGAGACTTCTACCAGTTCATGCAAGCTGGTTTGGGATGAGGGAGTGTTTTTGTCTGTTTCTTAAAGATCTGTTGAACTTTAGTGGGTGCTTTTCTGAGGCTCTGTGCAATTACAACCAACTTGTGTTCGAGGCATTGACATTTAGGAACATTCGAATTCACTTATGAATTCAGGATGTGAAGTTCTCTAGCTCAGACTCATCCTAACAGGAATCTGAGTGGGGTTAGGAGCAAGCTCAGGGATTTCCTTAACAATAAAGAATAGTATTTGAAATACAGAAAGATATCTGTCAGATTGAGCATTTTGTGCAATTCTAAGATAGCCTTGTATATTTTTCTTATTTTATCTTAGCAAAATTTGACAAATTACATAGAATTAAGAAAAGCAGTATTGGGAGTGGCAATAGAAGACGTTTTACTTTTGCTACTCCCATTAATCAGGGTGAGACACAATCCTAAGCTTGCAAATGATCAGTAGGAAAAAAACCCACCCAAACAATTAATAAAAGAAGACATCAACTTTATTACAGTGTCTTAAAAAGGTACAGCTAGTACTTTTTGGTATGTTAAACAGTCACTCAGCAACTCCCCCTCTCTGTGTTCCCAGGACACAGATGTTTGTCTGTGCAACTGATGGAAGCACCTATGGAAAACTGACTGAAAGCACCTGCAGGACATGGGAGGGTTGGAAACTAAATCAATCAATTGGCATCTGAAATTCATGCTCTGAAGTTTCAAAATCTGATTTTGATTATGAGATAGAGTTCCTTGTATGTGCAACAGCTTCACACTCAGAACCTACACCAGGCCAGCAGCCTTTCTTCACATTTATCATGTTGCCACTGATACAGAATCTGGCCATAAGCACTCGTAGAAAACTCAGTTATGATGTAGCTCCACTACAGTTTGCAGCCTATAAGGCAATAAATGTTTCCTCCAGAACAGCTTATAAATTCTAACTCTCACAAATAACAACATTATCACTGCTCCATGAGGGAAGGCTAATAAATTTTAACAATAACAAAAGCAAAAATATTGCCCTAAACCCCAAGTGGATGCACTTTCAACAGAGCTGGATGAAAAACAAGGGAGCATTAGGAAACATAAAAACAAGACAGTGCAGTACTTAAAAATTTGGGTTACTTCAATCCTCCAAGAACCAATAAGCTTCCAAGTTGTTTCTACTTTGCGAGAACAGAAAATCTCATCAGGTCTCATCCTACACATGCAAATGCACTGTGGAACAAAAATATTGACAGTTAAGTACCAAGGATATTAATTCTATGGTCAGAAATACAGGGCTGGGGGTTTAAAAGTTTAAGTACGATTTGGTCATCTAAATACACCCTATACCTCATCCTGCATTAAACCAAAACCGGTGCAAGGTGTCCCCACTCCCAAAAAATAAAAATCTCCTGTGAGGCTTATCCAAAATCTGCCAAAGAACATGCATTAACTGTCCCACTGGGAATGCCTTTGCAAACAGGGCATGTCACTATTCCAAATAAAACGCTCTGAGGGATAAACAATTATTTTTTGGCTCGTTGTATCTTGTCTGTAAAGATTAATGGCCTTGCCTGTACATTTTTGTGCCTTGTACAAGGTCGTAATGACTGGCACATCCAAAGCCACAGAAAATGGGGCTGCTGGAACACCCTTTAGTCCATTTTCTTCCAGTGAGGCAGCACTAACCACCCAAATGCAGTCGCTGGCAGATGGTGCTTCACTTTGTTCTCACAGAACTCCAGCGACTGAACCTCCACAGCCCTCCCCTAGAATTTATTCCAGCACTTCACAACTCTTACATTAGCTAACGAAACATGTTTTTAATATCAAAGTGTATCATGAAAAGATTATGGTCTAAGCCATATGTTTCTACTCTCTTCGCAATGGACAGGAAAGTGGATCATTTCCTTTCTCTTTGAAGTTTGTTGTAGAGACTATTGTTTTCCTTCCAGAGTAAATATGCAGAGCAAAGTTACAGAGAATTAATGATCTCATAGCCCCTCTAAGGACATTGAAATAATCCAGGTAGCTCTCACTAAATTAATTATTGAACTTTCTCTAATTAAAAATTGCTCATAAGAAATGCCTCCCAACAACACAAGGGAACCTTGACATGCCTGGTGAAAAACTGCTCGCACCTCCAGTGTTTGATTACCCAGGTATAGTTAGAAGAACATTTAAAAGGTCTCACACAAGCCAAAACAAAGTTCCTCTGCAGATACAATACAGTACTTTCTGGAATTTATTGATCACAGGTATCCGAGACAGATTTCCTCACCTAGTGATTAAAAAGCTGCTCTGTTAATCTTGCAAATGATTTGCACCCAGTATAGGTTAACACTCCTTCTTCCTCTTGGACCCACTGCCTATTCCACTGTTCCTAGCACAGTTTCTTTGGGAATTCTTGGTTTTGCATGTTCAGCATTAGCTGGGTCACTGAGCAGGGAAGGTGGGGCAGGTGGGTAAGGGGACATCAAAGTGGTCACATTCCAAGGCTGCCAGAGCTCAGAAGGGATTTTGGACAACGCTCTGAGGGACAGGGTGGGATTGTTGGGGTGTCTGTGCAGGGCCAAGGGTTGAGCTCAATTATCCTTGTGGGTCCCTTCCAGCTCAGATATTCTATCCCATGATTCTAAATCTTTTCTTTGGCTCAAGTAATGGAAGAGGTGGTGGTGAAACTCTCTGGAACTGTAACTACTGCAAATGCTGCCGAATCATCCCAATTATGGGCAGCATGAAGGCTCTGCTCCTCCCAAAGGACAGGAATCCTCTCACAAGGTTGTTGTTCAGCTTTAAACAAGGCTAGAGCAGCACAGCACTGGAAGGGGAACCACCACACCACAGTGCAAGCAGCAAAATGTTAGTTGTTTGCCATTGCTGATGCAGGTAAAGCCAAACCCACACTGGTTGCACAGATCTGGGGAAGGAAGAAATTGTGGAATTGCAGTTTTATTGTATTTTTTTTGAGAACTCATTTTGCTATTAAGCCACATAGACAATAGTGTCATGTCTGGTTCCTCTTCTCAGTGACAGAGGAACTTGTAGGACGACTCAGATACAGACTATTTTAATTTTACTCTTTTTTTTTTTTTTATTATTATAGTGTTGCTATTGAATCACAGAATCATTAAGGTTGGAAAAGACCTCCAAGACAGAGTCCAGCCTGTGACCAGTCCAGCCACTGGGAAATCAAGAGAAGGTGGTTCCAGCTGGAGAACTGTGAGGATAAAAATCAAACAATTCTTAGAAATACTTCTGTATTTAAAGAGTAGAAAGAGGAGTTCCAATTCTGATTTAGAGACGAACAGTGTCTGCATTTGACTGTTCCAACTTTATTCTTCTTGGAGAAAAGATGAAATATGCAAATAAAGATGAAAGCCATGGAGGCTAATACTTTCCTTGTTGTAGCCACAATAGACACATTAATTCAGGCTGAAAGGGCACATTGCCTTTTTAAGTAGGTATTCGTATCTCTAACGTGTAAAAAAGTTATTTAGGAACAATTTACATGAAGAACATTTTTAATTATCCTCTTAATTTACTTGGTATAAGTGCTGTAGAACTGACAACTAATTGACAAAAGCTCATTTTGTTGCTTTAGCTGTGCAATCATTCCTCTAATACATGACAAAAGGTGTCTGAAAAGAGACCAAAAAAGCTCAGAGATTAAAGAATTACATTTCTTCTTCAGTTTCCAGAGAATTAAATTTTCTTCTGGATGTTTAAAACTGACAACTTTTAGGCTAACGGTAGTGATAGAATACATATCATTGAGGGCAAAAAGGAAGGAAAGCAGCCAAAAATATTGAGAAAAAAAAAAAATTAGTAGACTCACAGAATGACAGAATCACTAAGACTGGGAAAGACCTTCAAGACCATCAAGTCTTGACCTGATGGCACCACACCCACTAACCCAGAGCACAAGGTGCCACATTCATCTGAAAAAGCAGAATATTCGTGTCTGTTTTCCCACCTGAACCCCTCTGACAGCACCTTAAGGTGTAGTTTCTCCTGCAGGAGGGCTCTCAGGGTCTGCAGTGACTGTGCTCCTGTCTCAGCAGCAATCCTCTCATGGTGGGACTCCAGGAATGGGAACCTCAGGCAGCAGCGGCTTCAGTGAGTTGCAGAAATCATTCTTTTGGTGTAGAATCCACGCCTTCAAGAGAAAAACATGAAAACATTCAGAGTTTCCCTATCTTATATTATAAACCCTCTGGGCCCCCTTGGGGAGAAGCTTCAGCTTGTGAACCTGTTGGCCAAGCCCTCTGAAGACGTGAGGCTCAGTTACAATGAGATAGTCCTGACTGAATAAACCAGAGTTTAGGCTTATTACCCAGATCAGCCAAGGCAAAGCTTTGGGAATCAATATAAGTTTACAAGAACATTGCCAGAACAAACCCTTCCTGCTATCCCATTCCTCTCTCTGCGAAGAAAATGTTGGGGTTTTGTTCTTCATAGAAGTTATTTGATCCAACAGTATCATTAACATTTAACAAAATAGCATCAGTAATCACAGGGGTTTTTTTCCCTGCAAATTCTCTCTATAAGTGTGCATATTAAATGTGTTTATTTACAGTTCAGATGAAAATATAAAGCACAAGTTCTCAGTCTCCAGGCCTGCAGTGCTAAAAGCAATTCAGCTCTTGCAGTAACAGTGTTGTGAGTATGTAAATCTCTGTTTGATGGCTCAAATTCTTCCTGAATTATTTCCACCTAAAACACACTGTCAGGTTTGGTCAAACTAAATACTGAATTAAAACAAGTTGTGGCTTCCCTAGAAGTTGGTGTTTTCCAGTTCTAATGAGGAGTTTCCCTGGCTCCTGGTGAATGGAATTTCCTGTTTACTACAGAAATCAGAAATTCATGTTAAAAAATGACATAACCAGGGAAGGGAATGTGTATTTGCTAAAAATGCCTCTTCTCTTCTAAAAATAACATGATGAAAAGATATATGAGAGCCATGAAAAGATTTTCTCACCGAACTCAAAGGTGTAATTTTTTGGGCATCATTGAATTTCCAAAAGTTGCCTTTGGAGGAAAGTATTGTTTGAACAATTGGTATTTCATTTGCAACCAATTCAAGCAATGGGTTTAGAAAAATGTTTAAAAAATAGATATACATTTTATATTCTCTTGTTCAGCAAGTAGCAAGACACTAAAAATGACATATCAGAATAATATAGTAACAGTGTTGGAATGAATGGCTCAGCCTGTGACATATTGAATATATTATGTATTTTGGATAAAAATGCTGTCAGTGCAGCAGCAATTTTTTGCTATTTAAAAAAAACATATTGAGTCATTATATCATACTTTGCCATTAAGTCACAGTATGCACCATCACTATTTTATCACAAAATGTAAAAAAAGAGAAATCATTAAGTTTCAGAATACTGAAAAAAACACCCTATTTTCAGCCACAACTTATCTGCCTAACCATGGGAGCTTCATTTTGCAAAAAAAGCTATTTTAGCAAGATCTTTCATCCCATCTGAAGTAATTTATTTTCCAGCGAGAATTTGAGGGGAGTGACATTGTGAGCGGTGTCTGTAATTCCTGTGCAAAAATGATGCAGAGGAGCTGGTGAATTCTGTGTGGTAAAATCCAATCTGCCTCAGGGCAGTGTCTCAAAGAGCTGCTGCTGCTGCTGCGTGTTTTGGTTTAGGCATATCCCAAATTACATGGAAATGCATTCATAACTTTTAGGTTTCTTGGTAAAAAGACAACTTTTCAACTTTATTAAATCATGCACGTCTCGATTAACAAGTCTTACAGACACTGTGCTTTAGGGCTGATTGAAAATACTTCAGAGTCAATAGGAGTCATTTCATTGACTGTAAGTGGGGTTGTAACACCCACTGGGCAAAAGAAATGGACCTGGAATTTAATATGCTCATTTTTTCTTTTTTTTATCATTAGATAATTTTCACACCTTGTATTTGTGTGCTGAAAAAACCAAGTCAGTATTTTTCTACCTGTTTCCCTGTGCCCCATCATTGCATCCCAGCTCTTTTTTTGGGCTTCCATTCCTCAAGGTTTCACTGGGATTTGTGCTGAGGCATGACTGGTATACATTTTTCCCCCTTGTTTTCCTTTTTCCCCTTTATAACTAATGTCCAGTGATTTATGAGTAACTCAGGGAAAGTATATAGCTAAAGTAGATCTTTTATGGAAACTTCACGTTCTGGTTTTCCTGTTTTAGAAGGCCTATAAGGGTATGGAAAGAATAATGGAGGCTGCATAACGGGAACTTGGGAACTGAAAAATGTGCACGTCTTTACAAAATTAATGTTATAGAATCAAAGAGTCATAAAATAAGCTGAGTTGGAAGGGACCCACAAGGACCATCCAGTCCGACTCCTGGCCCTGCACAGGCCCATCCCCAAGAGTCACCCCCTGTGCCCCAGAGCATCATCCAAACCCCCCTGGAGCTACGGCAGCCTTGGGGCTGTGCCCACTGCCCTGGGGAGCCTGCTCAGTGCCCACCACCCTCTGGGGGAAGAACTTTTTCC
>JAWWEU010000005.1:26175698-26225865 GCA_035583155.1 Acropternis orthonyx | reverse complement strand
CTTCCCTTCCCTTCCCTTCCCTTCCCTTCCCTTCCCTTCCCTTCCCTTCCCCCTTTTCCTCCACCCCTGGGATTTCAGGTAATGAGAAGAACAATAGATGCAGTAATTAATAAATTATAACAGTGCAAATTCTTGTGCTTTTCTCACCAGTGAGGTTTCCTGGGAGAGGTTTGTGCTACAGGAATGGGGGGTTTTATTCCTTTTCCTCATTCTCTCCCTGATCCCACTGGGGAGGGAATGAGTGAACAGCTGTGTGGTGCTCAGGTAAACCACAACAGTCCTTTTTAGCAGCCAACACAGGGCACAAAAGGTTGAGATAATGACAGATCTGACCACAGCATGTTAGGAAAAAAAATTGCTGGAATCATTCATTATAGTATTTAAATAGTTGCTGGTCACAAGGTTGATTTATTTGATCTCAGATTTGCTGTGCTGATTCTCAGAGTTGTGTCAGTGTTATGTAGCACCTGCCTTGCTGATCATGTTCCCTGTTGTGCTGTTTATCATCTCTGGGGGCTGGATTAGGATTATCAGTTCTCAGTGCTGTGTAACACTGGCTTATGATATCATAAAATTACTGCTTGTGAGACTAATCTGGTATTTGTACTCAGAATTACTGTCATCTCTGCAGCTCAGGAACCATCTCTTGGGAACTGCTAATTGTTACTTTCGTGACCTTTTCTCCTCAGAGAGCCAATCTGGGGGGGAGTCAATGTGGGGGACACTTTCTTCCACTCCTTCCCCTCCAGGCCATTTAAATGGCTTTTGAGAATTCTGAATGTACATGGGGTGTCCAAACAGCTTCTTCCTATTGCTGTGTTCCCTGAATGTGTCCACCTGGTCCTTATCCTTGAGGGAACTGTGGGATAGGCAAAAAGATGTGGGAAACAGGGCCAATAGCAATTAGAGAGCAGGATAGCCAAACAGCTGGAATCGCATTCCAGGGAATGGAGCAGTGGCAAAGTGATTGGAAAAGGGGCACAAGCCACAGCCTGTGGAGGTGACTTCTGTCAGGTGTGAAGGAAAACTATACCTTCAAGGGACATGTTGTGTCACCCAGAAAAGTGGAGCAGCATGGAGAGAGGAATTCAATACCTGAGGGAATCAGCCGTGCTGGAGGTGATTTAGGATGACCCGGACAACAAGCAGGTATCCAACGATACAGGTAAGTGAAGTGTTTGTGACCCCTGGGACAAAAGTTTGTGTGGAGGACACTGTCACTCTGTGCCAGCTCCCTGGCAGTAAGGACAGATGGAGGATTGGTTGGCATCTCCAGCAACATGGAGAAAGTCTTTCCCTCCCTACTGCCTGTGTCTTGGCAATCCAAAGAGGATAAATCCTATCCCCCACCTGCACGGAGCTGTATTCCAGGTACTAGGAATGAGGTTCCTCTGCTTGAGATGGTACAGTGGGTTCATACCTTGCTGAGGTTTGACCTGTGGGACCGTGGAGAGGACATGAGGGAGTGGGATGGAAAGTCTATGTGACCCTTACAGTCCTGGGGATGTCAGTTGCAGGGGAAAACATCACAAAAAGAGTTCTTCCAGGAAAATTCCTGCTCCAGTTTCCATCAGGCAGTTCCCCAGGCAGAGCAGAAGGGCTGACAATACTGCTGATCTTAGCAAGGGTCCCTTGTATATTACCTTTCTTCCCTTTTCTTTCCAAGTGTCTTTCTCTCATCCCACAAGTTTTCCCTTTCCCTTGGTTCTCTCCTGGCCCCAGCTGGGGCAGTGACTGACCTGCCACGTGGGTTCAGCAGCTGGACAGATCAAACCACAGCAGGGAGTATTGTTTCATTTTATAGGAGCAATGCTTTGGGTTCCTGTTACATTTCAAGCTAAGGCTGTACACACCTTATTCAAAATGATCAACAAAGGAAGATGTTTAAAATGCCAGGCAGTTTTTGAAGTTAAGCCTTTGGGTTCCATTCCTGATTTCATACTTACCCTGCTAGAGAGGAACTTGAAGTTACCTGGTTGACAGTACTTTATTTTCAATCTCTAAGTTTAGTACCAGTCTGTTTTTTATTTTCCTTCAAAATCAGGATCTTTATGAAATCCAAACCAAACAAACTCTAAATCAAATTTCTCTTACAGGGGAAAAAAAAAAGAAAAAGAAAAAATAATAATATTTGTTGGTCTGGAGCACAGTTTAACAGTGATAGCACTTCACTTAATATGTACAATATGGACAATTTCATTTGCTAATGCAGGACCAGGCAAATATTGATCTTTCACAGTAAATAAAATTCAATGAAATTTTCATCCAGCAGAGCACATATAAACAAAAATACTAGCACTGTAGAAAGGCTCTGACTTTGTTACACTCCTCTTAAGACAAAAAAAGATCAAATAATCCACAAAAAGAGATCAAACAGTCCATGATGGGAGCAATAGGAGATACTTCCAGGTTCCATCAGCAGCGAAGTTTTCTCCTTCAGGATGCTGCAGATATATCTTTTGATCACTCCTATCAGCATCACTGATGCCTCACTCTGCTGCCTGAAACGATTCTCTTCTCCACTCAGGGCTTTCAAAATGTGTGTGGGCTCTACCAGAGTATCTCAGCTTGTTACCACATCTCAACAATGCCCACGACCCCTCAGCACCAACACCCTTGTGCTGTGGCTTCATATCATTTCTGAGAAGGAACCTTTTTATCCGATCCAGGTATCCCATTCCCCGAGTCAGAAAGTCATCCTCGTCTCCTGGAGTATGGACACACCTCCCATGAGCTCCGGTGCTTGAACTGGGCATGGCCTCCCAAATCCCACTGCTCACTCTTGGCTGTGTATTGACTGCACTGGAACTGATTCCATGGGGGTTTGTCCAGTTCCTTCCCAAATTCCTGCTTCCTCCTGTAAACCCAATCCTTCCACTTCACACTGAAATTAAGAACAATTCCAAAATTGAATTTCCTACAGTAAACAAAGATAACCACCCACAAGGCACCTGTTTAGGAACTCTTAGTAGTGTAGAAATTGTACTTTAGTTTTACTGGAGGGATTATCTCCCATACCAACAAAGCTGGTCGTGGAAGGGATGTATTTGTCAGCACAGCTCATGCCAGTTCCCTGCAGAAAATCGGTTCACTGTTAAAAATTCACCCTTTTCCAGTCACATTCTTTACTCCTACTGTTATTTTCTAGCAAAGATGCACTTGACAGGGAAATGATTTTTCACACTCTTGTTTGACATACTTATGCTGGTAAAACCTTCAAGTGCAGCTCAAGCCAGGAAAGCGCTGGGGAATATTCCCTGAGCAAAGCAGAGCTGAAAGGAAAATTAATAACCTTTTGTTAGATGAATTCAACAGAGGACAGGAATTAAATATTTTCCAGTGGAACAGCTAAAGGAGTGATTCAGTGCTTTTATACTATTCAAGGACCTTTAAATAGCCAATTCATTTATTGTTTAGCAGAAGCCAATGGAAGTTGCTCACTGCCCTGAAAGTAAAACTTCACAGGCACTGACACGAACTAAAACTCCCTCACAGCCTAAACCTGTGGTTCCAGTTCAGACAAAGTGCCAATTGACTTAAAAGGCAAATAAAAAATACTCTTCCCCCTATGCATGGTATAAGAAGGAGCAATATTTTACAAGGTCTGTTAAAACAGCTCCTACTTCCCGGTGCCATATTTCTGACATCTGTTATTTCAATGTGATATTTCCATTGGCACTCTAACCCTTCAGCCAGCCATGGAAAACTGAAAAATGACTTTGTGCAATCGAAGTGACAAGTACAGATCTACTGGATCAGCCTTCAGCAAGGCTCCATGAGCATAAATCCCATGTTTCCATTATTTCCTTGAAAAATTTATGGTGCAGTTTGGCTTCCCTTGTAAGCGAACGCTGAACGCATCGTCAGCAGAAGGATTCCCCAGCTCTGTAACCACTGACCCCTGGGCTTTTTGAGATCCTCCAGATTTGTCCCAGTGGGAAGGTTTGCAGCTTTACAGAAGCTGCTGGACAGTAATTTACAACTTTATTTAGGCTCTCTGTCGTGTTTTCATCGGGGTTTAGCTCTTTATTGTTTGCTCTATGCATCTGGAAGGAAGCTGCTGGAAGAGGCTGCCAGACCAGAGCCATGTGCAGAGCAGTGTGGAAGTTTTCAATCACCAATAGGCTAAGATTTTTACACTATAAAGATTAAATAAGAAGCAGGAAGGGAATACATACGACAATATAATAGGAGTTTCCTTTGATGGGAAAAGGGGAAAAAGCATAAACCACAAATAAACCCAGAAATACTCCTCAATTTCATTTCCCATCTCTCCCATAATCATATTCCTAATCCATGTGAACCAAATCCCTTAGCCCCTTCATGCTTAATTTTCCTATGCATTAAACAGGACTAATGGAATTTCCTCTGTCCCTACTGAGTGTTTTCTGTAGAGAGGAGGGAAGCCTGGAGGATTTTGGTCATCTTCCCTAACCCTCCACTTCTCCCCCCTGGCAGTAGTAACACAGGGAACTCACTTATTCCACCTGACCCCTCTAATATCCCCCAGGAGACAAGGGGAAGCTGGGAGGAATTTGCCAGCCACTCAAAAGCTTTTATTTAAAACAAGTCTGGTCATGACCTTCCCTTTGTGTGTTTTCAGATTAAAAGCAACATTTCAATGGAGAGTCATTTTAACACATCGAAGAAATACATTCAAAATACACATTTCATGGAGCTGTTTTCTCACACTGAGCCCAGTATCTGGGATGGGACTAATGAGATAAAGAAAAATATTCAGATCCATATTAAGAAAGGTTCAGCAACATTTACCATTTCAGAGGAGGACACTTAATTAACATTATCAGTGCCAGTCCTTTGCTGTGAAAGGCCTCTCCTGCTTAACTTGACACCTTGTGCTGTCTGGTGAGCCATTAGATGAGTTTCTGAGGATCCATTCCCTCTTCCACAGCTTCTGGGTGAGACTGGAAAATGCAGAGAATTCTCACTTCTTAATGAGGAAATTATAACTTCAAGGAAAATTAATCGACTTAAAACAAAATTAAGGAACAGCCTCCCTGCCTTTTTTCTACTGGGTTAGAGAAGAACTAATTCTGCTTGTCCTATCAATTCAAATATTGCAATTTTCCAAATTAGACGCTCCAAAGAATACAAATCTGTGTGGATGGTTGTTTTTCTTCTAGCCATGGAAAAAAGCCAGAAAAAAAGCCAAAAAAAAGTAAAAAATACTACAGAAATGCTAACAATAATGAAACAAAGAAAGTCCCACTGTGAACTGGTAAGGCCCTTAAAAAACTAAATCATGACAGATTCAATTCTATCCCTCTCTCAAAAGCAATGACGAAAAAAAATACACTGCTTAAACCTTGCTGGTGATTTGCAGGAGCAAGGAAAATGCAGAAATATTGTTGTTCAGAAATGTGTAGGCAGAAAAATCATCATGCTGGTAGCTGGTGAGGGCTCTAAAATCCTGCGAAGCTTATTTCTTCCAAAGAAAGACTATTAAAACCAAAAGAAGGATCAGTACCTGTGCAAGAGGCAATACTGGGCCTTGGCAGCAGCAAAAAGGAAAAATCACAGAGCACTGAAATAAAAAATTGGCTGGGTCTGTTTTCAGGGGGTTCGGGGCAAGGGAATGGAAATGTCTGTAGATTTTAGTCTTACAAACGCTTAAGGCTGACCCAAAATTTAGCTAAGCTGTCCAAAGATGCTGGAAGATTATAAATTCTCTGCCAAGAAAATTCACACCAGTTCCTCCAGCAGAGAAACTGAGGATTCTTGCAAAGTCATCACACCTGAAAAAAACTAGGCAAGGGCACCAGGGAATCTTGGGCATTGGCTTTGGGGATCATTTCCCCCTCTCCTTTTTTTTTTTTGCAGGACAATCGTGCACAGCAGCAGCTGAAAAACCACAGCCTCCTGAAAATTTTGGGGACTGGGAAAACAGCAACATGTGGGTGTTGTGTGACTTTGAGGGAGGCTGATCAGAGGAGAGGAGGGCTGAGCAAAGCAGAGCTCTGGCCCGGCTGCCCCAGCCGTCTGTTCCCCTCTCACATGAGATGTGCCTCAGCAGGTCTTTGCTCCTGCTCCTGACTCTGTGATGACAACACAGACACAAGGAAGGGGTGCCAGCATTGC
This sequence comes from Acropternis orthonyx, assembly GCA_035583155.1. Classification (NCBI taxonomy): domain Eukaryota; kingdom Metazoa; phylum Chordata; class Aves; order Passeriformes; family Rhinocryptidae; genus Acropternis; species Acropternis orthonyx. The sequence goes on along the minus strand of JAWWEU010000005.1, from coordinate 26,219,766 downwards.
TGGAGTGATCCTTCTCTGGCTCTTTTTAGTGCAGGAAGGGAAAGTGAAGCTTTGGAGCTTTTATTTCTTCCCTGGCTTCTAAGTTTGTGCAGTTTTTCTCTTTGCAAATTAAAAGTTTTCAGCGCTGTTCTGATAATTGTGAGTTTTTTCTTGTCTTAAATAGTAGTTTATAATGATAATAAATGTCACAATTTTACCACGTTGTCCTCTGTGTCTGAGGGAGTTCATGATGAACTCACCAAAGGGCATCATAAAGAACCAAGTGCCTTTAGAAAAGTCCTCTGATATTCCTTGAATTGATTCTCTGTTTGATAAAGGAGGATGAAGCAGGAAGCACAGACCTCATGAAAACAGGAATTAGTTTGGGAGTGAGTTGGCACTACTTTTAAGCATATTGTGGATTAAAACTCCTTCTGTCTGTATAACGCATTTGTTTTAATGAGCTGCCAATGTCTGTCACTTCTGAATGTGATGTGTAATAGGACATTTGGGTTTGATGTGCCTTGTTTTGTATAAAACCCCCTAAACATGCTACACTGGTGAAAAGCAAGGAACATATTAAATTTGGAAGGGACAGGTTTTCTGCTAAGGAAATGAATCCTGTGTGATGTTTGTGCAAATGGACCAATAAACTGGGATTGTGGAAATGGAAAAAAAATAACAGCTTACTGAAACTATCACACTGCCATGTCTCTCTGTGGGCTGTGAATTCTAAATCTGGAATACAAAGTTTTCAGCTAATTATCCTTTTAGGCTCTTAAAATGAAGTTTAATAGTTTTTATCTCATTTGTCTGGCATCAGTTTCATGGGAATGTGAGGCAGAATGAAACCTAGAGAAGGTTCTATAGAGAGTCCTTCAGAAGTTTTCTCCATTATGGGACAGGATGATTAAATATATATTTTTCTCTGATTTCTTTTTTTGCCTTTTGTAACATTTAATGATATATAAAATGTAATAAGTATAGAATGAATTATGTTATATAGTTATATTCCTTTTTTCCTGTTTATTCTTTCAAATGTCATTTAGAAATACCCACATGAGTTTCTCTTATTTAGTTCAATGGAAATTAGAAATGCAAACAATTATGCTAAGGCTTACAGTTAATATAAATATTTAATGGAATCCTCAATCAACCCCCGTTTTCTTTAACTAGCTGATGCATCCCACAGATAGGATTTTACATACTGGTTGATGTGACCTTTCATTCCACCACTGATCTATAAAAACATACTTAAAATAATCTATTTTCACACCTTGCCCAGGCGTTCCTGTGTCTGTTTGTGCAAACCAACAGGCCCACTAGTGGTGGATGTGCTGATATATTTCTGAATTAAACACAACTGAGCTGCTTTTTGGGGTGAGTGTGCAATGACCAAAGGAAGTTTATTATGGGAGTTTATTAAATCACAGAGGTATTTGCATGGTTGGAACTCTATCAAAAATTATGCGAAAAACAGCTAAAGAGCGTGGAGAGAGAGTGATCAGAGCAACAGAGAGGGAAAGCTGGCTACATCAGACAGTGCTGGCCTTTGATATCAAACCCTCTGAACTTCAATTAGGGGGTGAGCCTGAGCTCTGCACCCTTTGGAGGGTGGGTGTGGAGGATGCTCGCAGGAGTAGCACGGATGGACACACGGACTGATGTCCAGCCAGTGGGAAGAGCTGGAAATTAAACCCTTGCTTACTGTTTCCAAATCTGGAATGTGGCTGTCAGCTTTTAAAATGAGAGGGTCTTTATGTCCAGATCCTGCTGGTGCCTCTGAACGGGGAGGATTTGAAGTGGGTCTTCCAGTACCTGTAGTGAGCCTGCAAGGAAGATGCAGAGAGACTTTGCAAGGGGCTGGAGGGACAGGACACAGGGAATGGCTTCCCACTGCCAGGAGGGCAGGGATAGATGGGATATTGGGAAGGGATTGTTCCCTGGGAGAGTGACACAGGTTGCCCAGAGAAGCTGTGGCTGCCCCATCCCTGGAAGTGTCCAAGGCCAGGCTGGACAGGGCTTGGAGCAACCTGGTCTAGTGGAAGGTGTCCCTGCCCATGGCAGAGGGAGGGACTGGATAGGATTTAAGGTCCCTTCTAACCCAAACCATCCTGGAATTCCAAGATTTATGTCCACATCCCACTGGTGCTTCTGGGAGGGGATGAGTTGGGTTGTTTGTCTGTGGGTGGGAACCAGGAGCCAGCTCAGTGAGTGAGGGCTGGGTTTGGAGGGACACAAGCAAGGCTGGTCAGGGCTGTTGGGAATCTCTCAGGTCCCTGGAAGTGACCTTTCCTTGGAGCAGTCTATTTCTCCCATTAATTGGAGGAAAGGGAACAAATCCCTCTGAACAGGGCAGCCAGCAGAACAAAACATCCCTCCCTGACAGGGCTGCCCTTCCTTCTCAGCCTAATGGCCTTTTTTGTCGTCAGGGTCTTTGTCATTCTCAGGGCCTTACAAGTAAAATTGAACTTTCAGTTAATTCTGCTAATTGCACTGTCTCAGCACCTCATGAAATTACCTTTTTCTTTTTCATGGTAATACCAACCACAATACATGTTCCTGTTTGATGTTTCCTATTGATATACCAATATATTACTTACAACAATTTTCACAAGCCTTGTTATTGTCATTATTATCTTTAAGTATTTCAACCATGGTGAAATCTGAAGACCTCATACTAAGGTGGGAATCATTTCTAGTGGATGCTGTAACAATACAGAAGAGGTTTTCATAGAATCCCAGAATCCCTGAGGCTGGAAAAGCCCTCCCAGCCCACGGAGCCCACCCTGTGCCCGATGCCCACCTTGTCACTGAGTGCCACGGCCAGTCCTGCCTTGGGCACCTCCAGGGCTGGGCACTCCAAACCTCCCTTGGCAGCCCCTTCCAATGCTTCACCATCCTTTCCAGGCAGAAATTCCTCCCCATGTCCTACCTGCCCCTCCCCAGGCACAGCCTGAGGTTGTTCCCTCTCCTGTCCCTTGTTCCCTGGGAACCTCCTTTTCTCCAGGCTGAGCTCCCCAGCTCCCTCAGCTGCTCCTCACAGGACTGACTCTCTTGACCCTCTACAAGCTCTGTTGCCCTAAATTACCTCATTTTTGGATTTTTGCTTTATAGCTTCCCCTCTGCTGAATTTCTAGACCCTTTAGCCAATCAAAAATATTAGTTCTGTTTGAAAATTAAAATAATTTTTATGAAAAAAGATATTCCACCTGATAAGCCTTTGAAGGGATTCCCTAACAATTAGTATGCTTCCTTACAACTGATCCCATGCCCAGTGTTCATACACTCCTCTGTAACAAGCACTTTGACAGCCTGACATGTCCCCTAAGGTGACAATATGGCCAGAGAAGGGAAAATGTGTCCCTTATGGTTCCCACAGAAGATATTGGAAAGATTTTATTTTTTTTGTTTGTTTCTGCACATCTTCTTATCTCAAAATCAAGTATACATACTTTATTTTTTTTTTTTTAACAATACTAAATGTAAAGGTTAAGTTAAATTTGTAGGTGATGGGACAAATTAGATTTGTTCTGACAGATTTGGAAGGCACCATGGTAGGCGCATTTAGAATATCCCTAGTTCTTACCCACTGCCACAGTCCACAAAAGCTTTTGACAATTACTATGGATTAAAATAATCAATTTTCCCTTACCAGCACTAAAATGGGCCAGTTCTTGAACACATGATGTGCTGGAATGAACTTATAACAGTCTTTATATTCTTTCTCTCATGGTAAAAAGAAGTTTCCACTTAAATACACAGCGAAAAAGGTGAAGTCTACATTTCCACAGACTTAATTAATGGGAGATGCAGAAAATTATTCCCAATTTTAAATATTATTGCAGTAGGAGGAGGAAGAAAGTCTTCCCCCTGCGCAAAAAAAATACAGCTTGTGTATTTTGACATGCTGGTTTAGCTGAGCCTTCCATGCAGCAATGTAAGCGTGGCAGGATGAACATCCCCTCTGTACCATCCTGCTATAGACCATTAGATAAATGGGTTAAAGAGTGCATTAAAAACCTCCTCCCTGTGACTGTCCCAGCAGCTCTCAGCTTTACCCTACTGTTCTCAAGCCAATGATAGGACTGGAGAATGAAGAATATTACAAATAACAGTCCCAGGGCTAAGTGTCATTTTTATTTGCATTTCTTGCAGCCTTCTGGCATCTTATTATTCCCCTGGACACAAGGCCAGTAACCTTAATGAAATACCAGAGGATATATTTTATATACAATTTTAGCACTTCTGGTTTAATAAAAAAATGCTTTAAATGTTTTCCTGCAGAGCAGATTATTGGCTGTTTGTAAAGAATTCTGTTTGGGAGAGCAGCTGGTGCCTCAGTGAACCCCGTGCCCTTGACTTTATGTACTACTTATTATTTCGGGAAGCAGCTCTGAGACACAAACATAGAGCAGACATTTTTTTGGAATTACTATCAGGATTAATAATCATTAACAGAGTCTCAACAGCAACCCAAATATTTCCCCCCAACTTCTGTAAACATGGACACGAAGTCACAAATACTCTTCTTTGCTGGGTCCTGCTGTGTTCAGCTCACCTGGGGGAGAGAATCCTGCTCCAGATGCTCTGCCTGGGCTTCTGAAAGTGGGATGGGCATGGGGTGAAGGGAGAACAACTTTAGATGCAGCAATCCTGCTTCCCTCAGTCTCCCACCATGTCTCCAATCCAGCTCTGGGCTCAGAATTACTTAGAATTCATCACAGTGGTGATTTTGTGGCATCAGGTGTGGGATTAGAGAAAGACTTCAGGCCCTAAATAAGTTGGAAGGTAACAGAGAAAGCAACGACAAGGGAAAAATAGGAGAACATGGAAAAATGTCACTATTAATCAGTCCATGGAGCCACTGTGCATATTGCAGAGATTGAATTTATGCTATTCTTCATCACTTTGTTTAGTTTAAAGGCTGTCATCAAGTGCAACACCCCCACGACCTACAAACACATCACACAGTGTTATCTCTACCTTTACATGTACCAGAAGAATGTCCACTGAGCTGCCTGTGAGTTATTACAACTTTGTGACTGAACATTTCCAATAAGTGATTCTCTAACTTCATGGAAAAAAGATCTCATCTTCCTTAAATGAGCTCTTCCTTCATTATGAGCGATTTTCCAGGCTCTGGTGCTGAGGCCCTGCAAGTCACAGCCAGCACACCACTGACACAGCTTCATTCTTTTGATGAAGTCTTTCAATAATCACCTTTGCCACCAGATTGTTCTTTTTGTTTCCCCCCACAGATACTCCATTCTTTCATTATTTGCTGGATTAGGACCAGATTCTTTGTCAGCCAGGGTTTTCCAGGATCTCATCCATAACACTCTGAGTGAACAGACTGGATACCAAATGAGGTCTTTGATAGCCTCCCTCTCCCAAGAGCATTGCCATACCCTTCTCTAACAAATTTCAAGAGGAATTTTATGATATATTGTCCTCTGTTAGCACAATGAAGTGAAACATACAGAAAAATTTTAATCATATTTTCCATTTTATAAGCTTTTGCATGGGAAATGATTGTTTTTCTAAGGGAAATGCACAGTTTAGGTTCTTAGCACTCTATTCAACAGAGAGCTCCTGAATTCTAGGAGGATCTGGAGAAGAAAGGTGTCCTTTTAAAAAACTTGCAACCATCTTCTGAAAAAAAAAAGAGAAACAACAATGGATTTTATTTTTTTTTTTAATAATGAATAATTTCTGGAAAAGGCTAAGCAGCTGATTTGTTATTCAGAATGAGTGACCTGCTGCACTTCTGCAAACTGAGCATGGAGAAAAATATAATTGGGCTGCCTAACAATGGCATTTAGCATCAATACCCAGTTAGAGGCTTCATTATTGAAGCTGTGGATAGAAGTGACAGGGTAACACTCTATTACCATACTACTGCTCTACACAACATTTTGAAGTTCAACTGCAAAATAACAGAACAATTCAGGGTATAAAAAATCTATTAAGTCTGCACAACACTCGAATGAAGATGTGTTTACAAAGGCACTACTCAGAACATAGAATACTTTTCTTTATTCACAATTCAGAGCCCAGAGTCGGTGCATTTCTGCCCTGTCTCTTAGCCCCTGACTTTATAAACACCAAAAGAGATTTTCCTCGTGTCCTTGACTCTGTACTCTCTTATAACTCTGCCTTCCAAGTGTACCTATGAATTTCAGGGTTTAAAAGGATATGTAACTGCTGGGTTTTAGCATTTAGCCTTGTTCATAAAATACACAGTCTATCACCTATCCTGCAATTTAAATGCAAATAATATTTAAACAAGGCTAATCTGGGGAGCTTTTGTGTATAGAGTGATGTATGGGAAGGAGCTGTTGGAGGTTCAATAGTTTACTGCTCTGATTTCCTTTTCACATCAATCATCTCTCCACATGTTTCAACAATTAAAATTGTTCATGGCTGCAGGGACTATGACAAACTAACTTCGTCATTTAAATACTCCTGATAGTACCTTTGAGCATAAGAAGCTGATAGAAAATGATAAAATGTTAATTATAAGTTGTAAGCAGAATGAAGTGCATCTAGTCACCAGTGACCTGCTCATTATAAATGGGGTTTGTTTGTACAGCCAGCACACACAGAGCAAAATATGCTTGTTCTGGAGCTTGTGCTTGATGTTTTCCTGTGTCAATCAGCCATGGCCAGATCTGCCTGTTGCCAGGGGAAACCCATTTTTACTCTCCTTTCCCATCTTATCACGAGGACATAACAGAGTAACTGCCCCTCCATCCAGAGAAGATATCAAAAAGTTAATCACCAAAGTGGGATTTTTCATCCTTTCCTAAACCAGTCGCACAATGGATGTGTCATGATCAGCCGTTCCTCTGAAAGGCACTTCGTGCTCTTGTCCAGTTCAAAAGGGACTGCTGACACTCCCTTTTCCATCTTCCCAGATGGCTCCTTAGCTTTGCACTGTCAATTGAAATTGATGCTGACACAAACCAAAGAGGGCATTTCCCCCCTCCCCCCCGCCCCCGCCCCCGTCCTGCAATCAGGATAGTGATTCTGAATTGTGTTTAAAATGATTCTCCACTTTCCTTTTCCTTGGCTGTAAACCAATTCTCATTATTTCAGAGTACACTCTGACCATGTTCTAAAAAAATATCACCAGTCACTTGGTCTGCTTTATTTGAACTGTAGAAATGAACAGTAAAACTCTAACAGGAATTAGAGAGCTAGGAACATATTTTTCTTAGAATTTAGACATAGAATAGGATTTTTTTTTAAAAAGTAAAATAGTAGTCTTGATTGCAAACATGTTTCTACAGATATAAACTCATTTGCTACAGGACTATTTTTATGGTGCATAATTCCATGTGCAGTTAAATAAACTGAAAATAAAATCTATGCAACAAGGTGACCTTTTTCAATCCCAAGCAACACCTGTGAACCAATATTCTATAACTCTGCCTTAGTATTTTCTCTCTATTTTTAAACCTTTTTCTCTATTTTTTTTTAAAATTAAACTGCACCTTGCCTCACTATGGATTCTTCTTATTTTATTAGTGCCTCTTACATGGTAGCCTGACCTATAAACATAATAACAGCAACTTGCTCAAAACACCTGCAGCATCCCTCGACATCTCAGCTACTCACAAAGCTGTTGTTCTAAAACATGAAGGCAAAAGTGACCTCCTTCCTGCTTGTAGCAACAGCTGAGAAACAGGAGTTTCCTGATGTGAACCCTAATGCAGGAAGTGTGTAGGAAAATGCCAAGTTCTGCCAACAGGATAAGTTTGGTCACAGAAAGATCCACCCAGTGCCATGTAAATGGTGGTTCAGTGTCCAGCTAATACAGCTGGATGGCAAAACACTCAATGCACTTGGCTCCCAAAGAGAATTTGGGGTTATTTAGGCTGTTAAAACAAATGTATGCTGGAGGGAAGACTCACTCACTGGTGTCCCTGGAGGAGAAGGAAAAGCAGAAGAGGTGAGAGAACCTGGATCTCTTTGAATGAATCTGCCCCTCTCATTAGTCCTCATCCTTGGAACCTCTGGGTTGGGGCAAAGAATTCTGAGTACATTGGGTGAACCACCCTGACTTTGGGGATACAGAATTAGATTTATTGCTGTTACAGGTGAGTTGAAACTGAAGACATGGATAGTTTAAAACACAGCTTAATTAAAGCACAGCGGGTGTTTGGTTGGTCTGTTTGTTTTTTAGAGTGATTTTAAGAATCTCTGAAGTCAAAGAGGATCATATGGATTCTGTTTGGATACAATTCCCATGCAGAGCAGCACTTTTTTCTCTTTGCTGTTTTTTTGGTTCTTTAACACTCAAACAATAAAATATGCACTTATGTTCCCATCCAGCTTCTGCAACAGAGGATTGATAATAATGTCATCCAGCAGTGGAAGTCCCTACCAATTAAATAACTAAAGGAAATCACTTGTTTTTGAGTGTTGCTCTATCAGGCACAACAAAGACAGACTCGCCATAAGTATTGTGTTGGTGCAAAAGGCACTTCAGATTGGAATCCCAGAAATAAAATGTTTATTACCCTCACAATTAGTAAATTTATCAAACGAAATTAATTGCAGTTATGCTCTGAGAACTGCCTTCTGGAATACCCATTTTTTATCAAGTAACTTTGCTGGTGTCCCCTAAAAAGTCATAGAATCATGGAATAAAATCATTGAACCATTTAGCTTGGAAAAGACCCTTAAGATAATGGAGTCCAACCACTGACCTATCACCACTAAACCCTGAGCACCCTGTCCACAGGTCTTTTAAGTACCTCCAGGGATGGTGATTCAATCATTCCCTGGGGCAGCACATTCCAGAGCTTGACAACCCTTTTTGCCTTTTTTACTCCAGAGCTGTAATATCTTGGACACCAAGCAAAGGTAAAAAAACCTCCTCTAATCTACAACGCTCGTTTCCGAAAACACTGTAAGATCTACTTCTCAAAGGGCAAGATAGCAAATGCATGTAATTATTTTCTGGAAGTTTTATCATTCCAGTTTCGTCTTCTGCTTTCATACATTTTTGGTCATAATCTGCTGGCATCTGTTATGTCCAGAATGTGAAAACAGCTACTTCACAAATATTCATTCCCTTTTGTTTTGGCAATCTGAGCATAAGTGTCTGAACATATTTTGGATCTTGTTCAGACTGAACAATGAAATCTAATGTCTCAGTTTTTCCAGTGGGGCCACCTTGGTAAGGAAAAGAAATGAAGAATTAGGAAAAAGTAGCTGAGAAATGATGCACATCCCTGGCCTTAATATAATAACAAATCCAGTCTGTAACTAATCAAGGGCTCCATCTTGTAAATAGAGGGTGTGTGCCAAGAGCAAGTGGGAAGCCAAAGGAGAGCCCTGATCAGTGCTGGGCTCACTACACTCAGTGCATTCCAGGGTGCTGGGGAGGAGGACAATCTTCAGGTACCTCTGAAACCAGTTATTAAATACAGAACCCAATGTTTTCTCTGCTTCACAGAACCACACAGAAGTTGAACCTAATTGTTGAAGATAGAATTGAACCCTGGAGGTCATCCTGTGCAACCCCCTCCCTCCCTGTGCTGAGAAAGGGTCACCCAGAGCCAGTTGCCCAGGTCATGAATACATCCAAGGATGGAGACTCCACACCCTCCCTGGGCAACCTGTTCCACTGCTCAGTCACCATCACAGTGAAAAACTGTTCCCTGATGTTCAGAGGGACCCACCTTTGTTTCAGTTTGTGCCCATTGCCCCTTGTCCTGTCACTGGGCACCCCTGAAAAGACCCTGGCTCTGCCCCCTTTGCACCCCCCCTTCAGGTATTGACATACATTGAAAAGAACTCCCTGAGCCTTCTCTTCTCCTTGGTGAACATTCCCAGCCCTCTCAGCCTTTTCTCATAGGAGAGGTGCTCCCAACCCTTAGTCACCCTTGTGGCACTTCATTTGTAGTACTGGGAGCCCAGGACTGGGTCCTGTACCCCAGCTATGGCCTCACCAGCACTAAAGGCAGGTGTCGGTCCCTCAACCTGTTCCCAACACTCCCAACCCAAAGCAACCCAGGGTTACCATCAGCATTTGCTGCAAGGGCATGTTGTTGGCTCATGGTAAACTTGGTGTCCACCAGGACCTGCCCTGCCAAGCTGATTCCAACTGGGCACCCCCCAGCATGTTCTGCTGCCCAGGGTCGTTCCTCCCCAGCTGCAGGACTTTGCATTTCCCCTCTTTGAACTTCATGATGTCACTGTCAGGCCATTTCTCCAGCCTGCTGAGGTCCCTCTGGGTGGCAGCACAAAGCCCCTGACCTGTCAGCCACTCCTCCCTGTTTTGCTGAGGTTACAGCATGTGCTCCATCACACAGATCCTTAATGAAGACATTGAAAAAGATGAGCCCAGTGTCAAACCCTGGAGAGCAGTGTTGTTACTGCACTCTGGCTACATTTGGGCCACTGATCATGGTGAGAGCTGCTCGGTTTTCACTGCAAGTGTCTCCAGACCTACAAGATTTAAGCAAGTTTGAGATCTGTACTTGTCAGGAGACACCTGAAAGCTCTTGGGAGGAAAGTATCTCCCCCCGAGTAACCTTTTATGACAGTGACAATACGTTGTTCTCAGTGTTACATAAACTTAATGATAAAGTAAACAAATTCAGGAAAACATTAAACCAAATCCATAGGCACATCAATTATTTACAGTCTAATGGGGGAAAATTCTCTTTAAGCTGAGAAGGATCTATGGCAGGAATATAAAAATCAATATGCTGAAGTCATAAGGGAGAGTGGCTGTTTGCAGTGTGCTGGATATTTATGAGCTCTCTGCAATGAATGAATTCTACCAGCTGAATGAGTTCTGCAGGTGGTGGCCACGATCCATGAGCAATCCTGGGATTTGTTCTTGTGATCACATGCTTTGAACATGAAAGGATGTGTCTTGTAGCTGAGTATTGCCTGGTCTAGTGGAAGGTGTCCCTGCCCATGGAAGGGGGCTGGGACTGGATGGTCTTTAAGGTCCCTTCCAACCCAAGACATTCTAGGATTCTATGAAATGTGACAAAAAGCAGTAACTGAGTATTTCTTTTCCCGAAAATGCTTCCTTCTAAAACTCCCCTGTCCCAAATGTCTTTGTCCCCCACTATTACTTGTAAGCCCAGTTGATGAATTTTTCAAAAGGAAAGCATTTTCATAGGAAAGAGGTTTTTTCACTTGGGAACAATGTCTTTTGATCTAAAGCATCTGCAGATATATACTTATTCCATATTTTCATGTCACTTCAAAGCTACAAATAAACTTGGGATTTTGGCACTACTGGTTACATCTACTTTTTTCCCAAGCCAACGAGGTCTTAAGAACATGTGTTTTTGGTGCTGATAAGGAGATATATGTTCCTGACATTGATCCAGCAAGCCAGGGATGCCGAACTGATGAAAGGGTCTTTGGATTAGTAGAATATCAGAAAGATAGAATTGTTGAAACATAAAATTCTACTCCAGAGTTACAAGCTCTGACCTGGTAGTAACTCTACTAATTACCAGTACAGTGCACTGTTTCTTGCAGCAATGATGTTAAAACAGGCAGAATAATTACTAAGCAGAGTCTGATGTTACTCACCTAAGTCAATGTCTGTGGGCAAATGTCTTTCTCTCAGCCTCAAGGAGTGACCCTGAGGGGTGTCCCCACTGCAGGGAGGAATCTCCACACCCTCCCAGGAGGGGGTGCCAGAAGATTCCCCTTTAAAAAGTGGTGCTGGGCTTTTGCAGCCCCAAGTGCCCGATGCCAGTGAGGTGTGCCCAGGCTGTGCCAGCCCAGCAGCCTCAGAGCAGGTTCCAGCTCTGCCACCCGCTGGCTCCTTTGTCAGGAACTCGTGAAACGTTGTTCATCCCAGAGGGATTAACTTTGGATGAGCCAGGCTGGGCTCAGCATCCTCAGCCATTCCCATCCCACTGAGCCCTTTGGGAATAGGAAATTGTTGGAGCTGCTTTTCCCCTCCTTAGGAAGAGCATCCTGCAGCATCACACACATGTATCCCACAAGTGGACTTCAGTGCTGATTAGAGGGAAGGAGCAGGATCCAGCCATGCCCACTATTTGGGACACAACTCTTTGCCAGAGAAATGAGAAGTGGGATCAATTCAGCAATAGCAATGATCTGCTGGTGCCTGATTCCACACCTAACTGTCTCACCAGCACAAAGAAGTTCCTTTTAGCAGCTGTGAAACCCTTTTTTGGCTTGACTGAATGAGCCACCACAGCAGTGTGGAAAAGTTTCAGAAGCTTGCAAGTTCCTCTAACCACCTGCTCACCCTTGAAACCAGTCTCTTCAAATCCCAACAATTACTGTTTTATCATGGATTGCCACAGATCCCAGACACTTCTATGAAAGCTTTTCCCTTGGCTATATTCAATCAGCTCCTGGAGCTGGACACCTGCTGGATGTGTTCCCCTTGAATTCGTGTTGGATGTCCTCCCCTTGGACACATGTTGGATGTGCTCTCTTGGATTCCTGCTGGATGTGCTCTCCTTGGTCACAAAAGAGCTGAGCATTAAATGGGTATTCAGGTGCCTTTAAGACAGGTGTGCCAGACTAGTTTAGAACTTCTACTGCACTCACTCATTTTTATGAAGCAAGTCTTTGAAATGACTCTCAGATACTTTTATAAGAGTAATCACAATCCTATTAAGTGGTTAATGCGATCATTTGGCTAGAAAGTCAAAGTTTGCCAGGTAAGGGGACATAGAATACTCTCTTGTAAAAGATATTTCAGTTTTACAAAGGTGATCATTTTATGTGCTGTCATTGTTTGGAAACACACGGACTTAAATCTGGACAAAAATAAGGTTAGAATGTCTTTTGTAGACTGGTTATTTCCAGCCTGCATGAATAGAAAATTTTCAATTAATAATGTGAAGACTACCTTATCTGGTGCCATGATCCCTCCCTGAAAAGATCAGAATTATTTCACAAATTGCATTCTTTTCTAGGCAGTAGATAAAGTTAAAAATTTTCCTTTCTTCAGGTTGAAGCATTTTTCCATCCAGTTCTTAGTAACATGATTTTCTCAGATGAAGACATCCTTTGTAGGTTAGATTTTACAAGGAGAAAAACGGGTAATAATCATGCTACGTAAAGAAGACCAGCAATTTTAGTAGAAGTGTTTAGCTGGGGTTATGTGGGGGTTTTGAGGGTTTATTTTTTCCAATTATCTGCATCAATCCCTAAATAGGGCAGTCCAGTGTGATTTAAAAATCAGGCATATCATCCTTTTCCCTGTTAAACCTTCCTGTTAATGCTGGTCCCACAAAACACAACCCTTTAGTTGCAATGCCAGAGAATAATGGCAAAGTATCATTGGTTTCAGGCTTTAGGTTTTTGATTTTAGTCATGAAATCTCTGGGACTTCAGGAGTGTTTTGACTGGAGGGTTTTAAAATCACATCTCTCGGGATTCCTTCTCTAAAGCCTCTTTGAACTTTTTAGCATAAATTGGGTGATTTGAAAGAATCCCGAAGCAGGTCTTGACAGTCACCTTCTCACGTGTATTTGACGTGTACTTCTAAAAACTAAATTAACCTTTTGTCACTCTAGAAGAGGACAGTGTAAGAAAGAAAAAGATTTGGTGGTCAGTAAGCACAAAACTGTATTTTTATAATTAGTTTTGATTGCCATTAAATGCAAAGAGAGAGAAAAGCACAAGTCCCATTTGGCAAAGAGTCTATGAACACGCAGACTGATAGAGAACTCCACAGGCCTTGAAGAAGTTTTCTAGTAAAACCAACTATTTTGACCCTTGGCTGATTTTGTTCTGTCTACTCAAAAAACGTTTTAATCAGAAAACCAAACTCTCATGATTTTTTTCCTCAGGATTTTTGTTTTTTCCCTCCATACACTGAAATTCTTCAGATAGTTTGAAAAAGTTTCTCAGTCAAATACTCATTTGAGCTCTTTCTCCTGGTTATTTATTGGAAATTGCCTAAAGCTGAGCTGTGCAGCTCAACTTCTCGGGGGAAAAGGATCTCTTAGCAAAGGAAATTTACTCTGGCAAAGACTCCAAATATCAGTTTGCAACTGTAGTGGAGGAGGTGGGGCTTTTTTTTTTTTTTCATGAACTACAGTTCTTTGGAATGTTTTCTACAGCTTCTGCAATAAATTTCTCAGTAAGTCTTCTAATCTTCAGATATGCACAATCCTCCTTAGACTTCTCATAGGAATTATCACATTACTTAGAAATATGGTCAGAAAAAGGAAGGTTGGGCTTACACTCAATCTAACAGAGCAAGGGAATTTTAAGCAAATCTATCGACTGATTCCTTTTTCTCCTCTAGTTCATTTCTGCCCTTTTTCTTTCCTGCTAAAGATCTGCTCCAAAGCCTCTTCCAGTCAATAACAGTCTTTCCCCTGATTTCAGTGGACAATCCTTCAGCACTTAAGAGTTCTGCTGATGCATTTACATTCTCTGAACTAAATTAGTTGTTTACAGCTAATTTATTGCAGTCGTGAAAAGCCAACCACTTCCCAGTCTCTGGCTTTTATGGAGCAGCAAGCACTTGGGATTGAGAGGATAAAAGCTGCTGAGGAATCAATTGGCTGAACAAGTAGAATGTATGGAAAAAACATTAGGAAAGCTCAATGATCTGCTGCATTAACATTAAACATCAATAAGAAGAGGGAAGCAAAGCACAAGCAGTTTTCTCTTACACGTGAGGAAGAGGGGAGATACAACCCAAAGGTGTGGGAGAGCTGGTTTGGAGTCCCTTAACTCTGAAAACAAATGAGCAAGGAAACTTTCACACCCTTTGGCTCACCCTTCTTTTTTCCCCTGCTTGCATAAGAAAGTAAAATCTATAAATTATAACATTTCAGTGTTTCTTTTATATATTGCAAATATAGTATTTATTGTGTTCTGTATCACTCTATGAATATCACTATATGACTTATGGCTTTACATATTACGCATCCACCATCTTGCTGATGCTCATTACTTTCAATTTGAGGAAAGACAAGCTCTTCCACATCCCTTAATTAGCAGTAATGAGGTAATGGCAAGAGCCATCTGCTGTGATTAAGTGAATCAGTTACAAGAGCTGCTGGTGTTCACCTCGTGTTTGCTCAGTGCTCTCAGGTGCTGCACAGTAAGAGCCCGCAGAGAGGGACTTCCATCTCTCCTGGCTGGAAACATCTCCCACAAGAGTTTTCCCAGGTCTAGTTATGTGCTCTGGGTGGGATCAAGAGTAGAGGAATGGGGAGCTGCTCAGCACCAAAATCAGAGCTGCCTTAGCTTGCCTTTTCACAGCTACTTAAGAAGTAAATTCTTAAAAATCTTTGAAAATTCATACTGAAATCAGCCTGTAAATAAGCCTCAGTCTAAAAGTGTTCTTTTCTTACCAGTGAGACAAAATAAGATGAGGGAGTCTCAAAAACCTTATTTTGAATTTTTAACATTCCTTTTCACTGCAGGTAGGGAAGAACAGACTAAACCTGTTGATGGTTTCTTACTTTGCTTTGAGTGGTCAAATGATGTTCAACAAGGCCAAGTCCGAGGTCCTGCACCTGGATGGGGCAATTCCAAGCACAGATACGGGCTGGGAAGAGAATGGATTGAGAGCAGCCCTGGGGAGAAGGGCTTGGGGGTGCTGGTGGGGGAGAGGCTGGACATGGCCCAGACCTGAACCCCCATGCCCTGGGCTGGTCCCACAGCGTGGGCAGCGGAACAGGGGGGATTCTGCCCCTCTGCCCCCACAGGTGAGACCCCCCTGCAGGGCTGCCACAATCCTGGGGGACAACACAGGAAGGACATGGAGATGTTGGAGAGAGTCCAGAGGAAGCCACAGAGATGCTCCAAGGGCTGGAGCTCCTCTTCTCTGGGACAGGCTGGGAGAGCTGGTGGGGCTTCGCCTGGAGAAGGGAAGGCTCCAGGAAGAGCTCAGAGCCCCTTCCAGTGCCTAAAAGGGCTCCAGGAGAGCTGGAGAGGGACTTGGGACAAGGCATGGAGGGACTGGACAAGGGGGAATGGCTTCCCACTGCCAGAGGGTAGGGATAGATGGGATACTGGGAAGGAATTCTTGGCTGGGAGGGCAGTGAGAGGCTGGAATGGATTTCCCAGAGAAGCTGTGGCTGCCCCATCCCTGGGAGTGTCCAAGGCCAGGTTGGACGGGGCTTGGAGCAACCTGGGCTGGTGGAAGGTGACCCTGCCCATGGCAGGGGGTGGCACTGGATGGGCTTTGAGGTCTCTCCCAACTCAAAGTATTCTGTGATTCTGCGAAACTTACACTTTAATTAATTCCTTTTCAGTTATTTTAATATATATTATGCTTGATTTAATTGTGTAAAGATTGATGTTTATTTTTACATGCTTATATTCAACTCATATGTGAACTGTACAAGTTTCATCCTTAGTAAGAAAGAGATACCTGTCAGGCACAACTGTGGAGGAAATGGAGGAAAAGCCTAAAAAGCTTTATTTCTGTCTCTCCCAGTGGTTTACAAAGCATTGCATAAGTTGCTTCCTGTGTCTTACTTTTCATTCTCTGGTAAACTGGGATGACATTTAATTCGTCTATAAAGCACTTTGCTCTTTATAGAAATTAATACTACTTATGAAGAAAATATTTAGTTGCATTTATTTTCTTTGCAGGCCTCGCATTTCAGTATCCAGATTTCTGGAGAAGCTGGAAGATGACTGGATCCCTGGAAAATCAAGACAATATGTGGGTTAGACTTGAATGCGCTTATTTGGGTGAAAAACGTGGGAAATAACCTGAATCATCTCCCTCAAATAGTATAATTTCTTAGTAATTCTTGATTATTATTAGACCAAGAGTAGGATGGTAACTACCAATTAATACATCTCCAGTCAGTTTGGAGCTTCCTTGGGGGCTGTAATGATTTACACGTTAGCAGATATTTAGACCCTAAAAACATATTTATATATATAAAAATACATTAAGAGTGCATAGAGGAATGTAATATTTTATGCTTAACTTCAACAAAACATGTTGAACAGGAGAAATAAGAAGTGACACTCAGAACTGATTCCCATTACATTATTCAAAGTGTATTTCTCTGGACATTAACTCCTGTGGCCTGGGTTGCTGTTACTGCATATAAATTATTAATTCCCCTTTATTGAATATGACCATTTATGACTGAATGGCACATGTATAATACATAGGCAACAACACTCAAATGGCACATTCCCTGCCTGCATTTCATCAGAGAAATGAGGTTCAGGGGCTGCGCACCGGAATTGTAGCAAGTGATATTCTGCTTCAGGGCACGGAATGGAAAGTCAGATCTCAGCAGGGAGGGAATTCTTGGTGGTCTCAGTTCATCACCTGTAAAATATAAAAGTAGAAACATTCCTTTTTAGTGTTTTTGTTTTTTTTTTTTTCATCTTTGACTGGGTTATAGATAATTTGGGACTGCCTTTGTCTGTGATGATCATAGAACTGATCCCAGGTGGAATCAGGGGACGCTGCCATGGAAAATGTGATTCACAGACTGGTTTGGCTTAGAAGGGACCTTAAAGATCATCTCATCCCACCCTCTGCCATGGGCAGGGACACCTCCCACTGGCCCAGGTTGCTCCAAGCCCCGTCCAACCTGGCCTTGGACCCTTCCAGGGATGGGACAGCCACAGCTTCTCTGGGCAGCCTCTACCACCGTCCTGCTGCCCTTGGCATCAACAATTTCTGTTTTGAATCCAACCTAAATCCATCGTCTCTTGGTTTAAACCATTGTCCCTTGTACTGTCACTACAGGCCCTGGTAGAAAGTCTTTTACCGTCTCTCTTAAAGCCCCTTTGCACTTCAAATGTTGCAATTATGTCTCACAGAACCTTTTCTTCTCCCAGCTGAGGAACCTCAACTCCCTCAGAGTTCCCACATGGAAAAGATGTTCTTCCCCTCTGACCGTCTTCAAGGCCCTCCTCTGGACTTCTCTGACAGTTCTAGTCCTTCCTATAGTTAATATTCATAATACAAATGTTTTTACAGATTTGAAGGAAGAACATACACAACTGAATTTCATAACAGTGTACGTTCTTCTTCAATCACAGATAGCCTAAAAGGAAACCAGGATGCTTCCCATTTCCAGCTCCAAACCCACTGGAAATTAGGAGAAGCTTTTTAAAAAAAAAAAAAAAAAAAAAAAAAAAAGAGAGAGAGAGAGAATATCCTCCCTCTAAGAACATGTAAAACTGTAGTAAAATGTTAATTATTAGTTCTGAGTTCTATTTTTTTTTTAAGTTTTATGGTTTCAAAATCTCTTTCAAGATAATATTAGTCATGTAAAATCAACCACTGAAATTAAATATAGAACATGGCAGTCTATAGAGTTTATGTAATTAGCAAGCCAGTGGAAGCTGATAGACTTAATATTGGCTCCTTGTCTGGGAAATACTTGTTATTGAAAAAATTCCAATGCAAATCCCTGTAACATCAGGTAAAGCAGATGCCAGGCTGAATTTTTAACAAGCTAAAGAAATCTTGATATATGGCAAGCTCTATAATGAAACAAATGTTAGATGTTAATTCAGGTCACAAATAAAAGCTACTTGATAAAACTTAATGCCAAAGTTGAATTCTAAGGTGCTCTTAGGATGATAAATGTCTGGAAGAACTTATGAGATTGTTCAGTGGTTTAGATGGCCCTTAAAAATAACATGACTATATGGAAACTAATTAAATTTCTCTATCTCCTCCTTCTTGTCTGCCACAAACCAGCCAGTTCATCTTTCTGCCTCCAACATGATGCTTTATCTCAGGCAAGGTCTCAAATATGTCCATTGCTGAAGAGTTTACACTTGTCCTGGGTGAGATTTTTCTTTAGGAAGGCAGCTATAAAAAGCAGGGTCAGATGTTATAAATAACTCAAACCAGAGGGGTGCAGTAAAATCTCCTGTTTTCACATCCATGCTAGCCAGTTTCTATCCTATTGGTCTAAAAAAAGCATCCTGTGGATCCCATGGACACCTCCCCTGTCAGAAAGATAATGTGGTCACCAAACTGTCAGGTGGTCTGTGTGGAGAGAAACCAGCCCCCTGTGCCTCCAGGAGTGGGAGAGGGACAGGAGGGAACAGGGAGCCCTCCCATGGCTTAATATTTACTGCAGTTAGGACAGAGGACTCTGGGATGACCTTTAATCTGACTGCTCAGCACCTATAAGTGTGGAGAGCAGTGGAACGTTACAGACTTATGGACAACCCCAGGGAATTTGTGATGGGGCATCCCTGGAAGTGTCCAAGGCCAGGTTGGACGGGGCTTGGAACAACTTGGGCTAGTGGAAGGTGTCCCTGCCATGGCAGAGGGTGGAACAAGATGATCTTTAAGGTCCTTTCCCACCCAAACCATTCTGGCATTCTGTTATTCAAAGAGGGGTATTAGAGGGCTACATAAATTGTAAAAGTGGTTCACATTTTATAAGAGTTTAAATTTCCCAGGTTTTCACAAAAAAACTGGTGTGGGAATGTGCAGTTTGGTGGCTCACAGCAGAAAAAAAGCTGGAAATAGAAAAACTGCGGAGCTGCAAGCCCTTGAAAAAAAAAAAATCTCAATTCCTTAGAAGAAAATGTAAATTTAAGCAGTGGATGATGCTTTTTTCAAAGAGTTTGACAGAAGTGATTTTACTGTGCAGAAATGAGATTTATTTAAATTGGGAAGAGAGGGATTTCATGAGAACATACTTAGTTTTTCCTGTTTATTTCTTTTTTGTTTCATAGAAAGACACTGTTTTACAGTGTTCTTGAACTGAGTGCAGCATTAAACCACAGCAATCAGCTGCAGTAAGGTGCTAGCAGGGTACTAAACACAAAGAATTCGTTTCAAATAAAATGAAGCAGCTGCTACAATGATCATCAGGATTTATATTTTTGTCCCTAAACGAATCAAAACTAAGACAAACATAGAGAAATTAAGAAAAACTGATATAGATCACTCTGGCATGATTAGGTGTGTGAAAATTAGAGTAGAAAATCAGCATATTGGTGGTACTAACTAACAAGAAGTTGAAAATATTGCATAAATGGATTGCCAATACCTGATTTCAGCAGAGGTCTGGTGTAGTTCCCGTGATGTTTTAGCCATGAGGTGTTCTCTGTGGGTTTTTTGTGTTCCTGGCAGATATATGAGCCTAAGCAGTTTATTTGACAACTCTTTCTTTAGGATTCTGTAAGTGTTGCAGGATGCAGAAATAACAAAGTCCTTGTTTGTTTTCATAACAATGACATTCATGATGAGTTTATTCACAAAGACTGTCAATATTCCTTCGAGACAGTCACATGTGACTTTTTTAATACTAAGAGAAAGCTTCAAAAATTTGCAGATCCGAGATTAAAGCATTATTTGGAGTTCAGGAGAACAAAGTGTTACAGGAGATGATTCACTTAGGTTTTCAGAGACGTCTGATTTGTGCTGCCAGAATCCTCATTAGGAGGCTAGACAGACTCTGAGTGACACAGAGCCAGAAAAGCAGGGAATATTCACAGAGTTTTGTGTCAGAGTCATAAATTTGTAAATACCTTTATGGGTTTGCTGGTTAAGATTCAGAAACTAAAGATACAGATTAATTTACATACACTGAAAGGTGAAACAATGCTGGTACCAAATCTTCTGAAGCTTCACTTACCTGCAGGCAAAGATTTGGCTTTGCAGTCTGGATACCTAAATGTGTAAAAACTGAAATCTTGATTTAGGGAAGGGCAGACATCATCATTAAATGCACCCAGGAAGGAGGGTGAGCAAGGATCTGCACAGCTGCACAGTCCACGCTCTCTGGGGGGATATTCACATACTTGCTTTGATGATTGCCCTCTCGCAGTGCTTGCTCAGGGTTAAAATCTTGCAAATTGATGCTTTGGAGCACAAGTGTGATGGGGAGCGGCTGAGGGAGCTGGGGGGGCTCAGCCTGGAGAAAAAGACGCTCAGGGGCGACCTTCTGGCTCTGCAACTCCCTGACAGGAGGGGGAAGCTGGGGCAGAGGGGTCGGGCTCTACTCCCAGGGAACAGGGACAGGAGGGGAGGGAATGACCAGGAGATGTTCGGATGGGACATGAGGAGAAGTTTCCTCCTGGAAAGGGTGGTCAGGCATTGGAAGGGGCTACCCAGGGAGGTTTGGAGTCCCCAGCCCTGGGGGTGTTCAAAAACCACATGGATGTGGCACCTGGGGGCAAGGTTAGAGGTGAATATGGTGGTGGCACTGGGTTGATGTTTGGGCTTGATGATCTTAGAGAGCTTTTCCAGCCTTGAAAATTCTCTGATTCTTTGCCCAAACTCTGCTGTGATGCTGGGGGACAACCTGGCTTTCACAAACAACCCAACCAAAATCCATACAGCCTCTGCACGCTTTTTCTGGGAGTTCAATCCGAGCTGTGAAGGGACCAGGACCAGAAAACCTGCTGTCTCCCGTTTTTGCTGTTGCAAACATGACCCTCCATGGCCCCACACTTAGTTATGGCTCTGAATTCAGAATCCATCAGTGGGGTGGGCTGGGTCAAGGGTACAGCACTGCAGAGCCCTGAGCCATTCCCACCATCGCCACTCACCCTGTCCCTGGATATCAGGGAAATCAGCATTCCCCTCTCCAGCTCCATGCTTATCCCTGTGGAATTGATGCCACTGATAGTTGCCCAATGCTCCAACCTATCTGGATCCTTCTGCAGGTTGCCCACTAAAATTCTCTGTTAAGAATTTCTGCTCCATCCTTGGAGCTTCCAAGAACTGCAGCAACTATTGGCATGAGAAATACACTTTATTTAGTGGCACTGGATGTCAGAATATCATGGGAAGGTGAAATTAAAAGCGAGAAACCTTACACTAAAAAAAAAAAACCCAAGCATTTTCTTCTTTGACTTCCCAAAAGCCATGTGTGTGTTTTGCACCTGGTAGATGAGAAAATAGATGAGGCGATAACATAAGAATTGAAAAGGGCGTTTTGTTGCAGGGAAAAGCTTATTTATAAATAAATATCTGTTCTTATAAATCGAAGACAATCAGCATGAGGATAACCTTTGGCTGAGAATTTAGTCTTGCAGGTACATGGAACGTCAGCATTTTCTGATATTCATTTGGAAACTATCAAAAAGAACTTTGAAAATCCCAATAAATCAAGCATTTGATGTTTTTCCTGGGTCCGTGCCTGTCAGCTTTCATGAGAGATTCAAAGAATATTGGAAACAGCAAAAACACATGAATTCCCTAAATATGATTTTTCATAAATTTAAGGTGTTGTCTTATGAAAATGTATTTTGCATCATCTACCAAAAATTAAATACTATTTGGAACATATATTTTCTTAAAATTGAGTTCAAGGTCCTTTTAATTTTTCAGAAATGTTTGAAGCAGCTCATTAGTTTAAAAGCTCAATCCCCTGGCATTCCCAGTCTGTTGCTTTTACCATTTTTCCTTAGTATTTGTTAGAAAAGAATGTAAAATATAAGTTGTTTCGCACCTGTGCATCCCTTTGGGTCCCTCTTGGTCTTTTCTATACCTATCAAATATTTTATTCAGTTTTGTATGAATTTATTGCACTTAAACCAACAGTTTAAATCTTTGGTTGGCCATCTGTCAAATAAAAAGTGAGTTGGTTGTGTCTGGGAAATGGTTTTGATCTCTGCACATTGGTGATTTTCCTCATTAAAATAAAATATATATTCTAACACTGAAAATACCAGACAAAATATGGCTCATATTGCAAGAGCTTTGGAAAATGTTAAAACTGCAATGTAAATATAGCAAGAGATCTAGAGATTACTTCAATAAACCTGGAGGAAAACAGCAGCTAATTTGAAGGAAAACAACATCCAACAATCTTGTTTACCCAAAGGACAGGATTTATCATTTATGACTTGACCAGAAAAAAACATTACAATGATATGTTTAGCCAGAGTGTCAAAGTCCTTAAAAAGAGCAGCTATTTTTAAAATCCACATAAAACTTCACTTCAAACTGAGGAATCTGATTACTGAAAAATACCAATTTAAAAAAAAAAAAAAAAAACCCAAAAACAAAAAAAAAAAAAAAAAAAAAAAAAAAAAAAAAAGAAAATCAGGAAAAGGAGTTGCTATAGAAAATTCCTAAATAACCATTATAAAATCATTTGTTTGAATAGCAGACAGGAGAATTTGGCTTTATTAGGAATTCACCAGAAGTCTAAGCACTTCAAAAAAGTTTTATTATTAGGCATGAGTCAGCCCTTGGAAACTTTGAATACTGCAGGTATTTATATACATAATGATGGAGGAGGTGGCCAGTGAAAAATAGTATAACCAACCCAAGCTGCCTAAAAGCATCCTTAAGCATCTGAGGAGAGTTTTAAGAGGAGAGTTTTGAGTGGAATAGATGCGTCTCAATCCAAAATATATATTTTCCATGTATACATATACATATATATATATATATCTGTGGCATAAATCTGAACACAAGATATACAAAGGTCCAAATCTTCAAAATCTCAGCCATGGGGGCTAAAACTGGTGGAGACACAGAGACCAAGGTCAAAGGTGTGTTGGCTGTGGTTCAGACACGCGTGACAGTCACACAACCCCAGACTGGTTTGGGTGGGAAGGGACCTCAAAGGCCACCCAGTGCCACCCCCTGCCATGGGCAGGGACACCTCCCACCAGCCCAGGTTGCTCCAAGCCCCGTCCAACCTGGCCTTGTGACACGCTGGGAACTCTTCTGGTAGTGAAAAGATGAACTGTGTGTTTTGGGCAGGAGGTTTAGCATGGAAGTTTCCCATCAGGTCCCCATGATGGCACATATGAACATATCAGGGCTGGGATGTTTGAGGGATGGAGCTTGTTTTGCCCACAGGGGTTTAGAAATGCTTAAGGGGCAAAGGGAACTGCACAAGAAGGTGATTTTTTAGTTAAAATAGGTTTGCAACTGATGCTGCTCAGCCTACCTGCACACACAGGAATTTTCCCCTCATCTCCATATTGTCCCATGCATGAAATTTAGGGATTGATTTTTTCTTTATAGAAAAGAAGAGGAGAGAAAAAAAAAATAAAAGAAGGATAAATATTGAAGAGGAGGCTCTAATTTCTTTGCCCTGTCTTGATGCTCTGCCAATGCTGTTGTCATTACAACCACTTGATGACTGGAGGGAAATGATCATTTTTATGACTCAGAGCCTTTGCCTGTGCAGGAGGGACACAGGAAAAGAGAGTCAAATATAGAAAAGCTCCAAGTTTTCCTCACATACCTTAAGGTCCACTCGGTACTAAGTTACTCCAGAAAGCAGATTATCAATGATATTGATTTATCCTTCAACTTGATACAATGCCCAGATAGCTTAGAACCAAATATAGATTGTTTTCTTATCTTAAAAGTGTTAAAAAACCTGTTGAAACATTGACAAGAATGGAAACATAAATATCAGGGAGAATATTGGTTTCTCCACTATATAAATATTACTGGCCTTTTTGAGCCGTTCCTAGGAGAATTTATGTTTTAAAAAGCCAATCAAAACCCAGTGTTCATATGTAAAACACAAACATTCCTTACACGGTAAAGAATTAGGGCATTACATCAATGTTGACCATATAATTATTTCCTTGTATCTGGATTTATTCCTATTTAATTTTTCACAGACTCATAGAACCCTAATGAAAGCAGAATGATGCATTTATTCAGACAGCTTTATCCCTGCATGATCGTATATTTAAAGACAAAGGTGAATTTTAAAAAAATCAAGCCTGCTATGAATATCATTTAGGAATTTATGAATATCAGTTTAGGAAGAGATTTCCAGAACTCCTTTCACTTCTAGCCCAAGACAAAATAGCAATAAATATACTAAACCTGTAATATTTTCATCTCTGAAACACTGACAAAATTTCTAAATATTCCTTGGTAAATTCCTAAGGGAATGAAGTGAGTTATCACAGAGGGAATTCAGAGCATCTCATAAGAACTGCAGGAAGGAGCATGGCCTGTCAAATTCTTTTTGCTCTGGAAAAAAGGGCTTGTCATTGTATTTAATTCCCCTATAACTGTAATTTCTAACTATGTTTTAATACTGACACACATAAGAACTTTAATTCCAAGGTTATACCTGAGAAATATCTTGCAGTTCAATGAGTGTATCAGCAATAATATGAAATTTTTGGTCATACATGAATATTGAATATTCATCAGGCTTTGGAGTTCAGTTCCTCAGCTGGGACATCAGCAACATTTCTAGAAGCAGTGGTTAAAACTTGTTAGTTCACAAACAAGGTGTTGTAAGGTGCTTACAATTAATATTTATCAGATTTTTCACAGAATTACAGAATCAAAAAATCCTCAAAATCCTTTGTCTAAAAAACGGGTACTGGATTAGAGTTTACACAAAAATTGTAGCAACTCCTGCCAAAGCTGAAGCCTGAGAAAACATAATTCTTGCTGTTTTCTGAGAATTAATCTTCACTATCAAACACAATGGCAGTAATCTTGTATGTATTTATATAAATATGTGTTGAGTCAGGCTCACTTAAGCTCTTTCCTTACGTATTTCTGCTCATAAATCCTCATTTGCCCTTGCGAATTGTAGGAGAATAAAGATGAAGTGAAAACGCACTTGTACTTTGTCCTCTGAGCCCTAAGAGAGCTTTCTGTGAGGGGCATGAATAATTCTCATAATGCACATTATATTGAATTTAAATCTATTTATTCCGTGCGTGTAAAGTCGATGTTGCCGTTTCTCAAACTTACATGAGAATATTTAACAGTTGTTAGAAATTTGTTAACACTTTCACAACAATCTTATTTTATTTGGTGTGGGGAATCCGTTTTTCCTTCTGAGATGCTGCTCCATTCCAAAGGGAGTATTTAATAAAGCCATTTTGTGTAAAAAATCCTGCCAAATCGTGGCTTTCTTCACAGTGCTGGTTGCTGTTGAAATATTCATTTTAACTTTAATTTCCCTGTACAAAGGAGACAGAAGCTCCATTCTCTCTCTGCCTTGTCCTGCTTGTCTTTTTAAAAGTTAAGAACTGCAGTACTTAAATAGACTAAGATTAATAAACTCAGTTAAACTGCACTCATAGAAATAAAACCTCAGATTCCCACCAGAATTAATTTTTTGAGACGTCAAAAAGAAATAATAAAAAATAAGAATGCACAATGGGTTTTTTGGAATTTGTGCACTGTGGGTGCCACAGCAGGAACCACAGGAACACAGACAGGGCTCCTTCCTCTGTCATATCAAAGACTTTGACTTGGTCTCCTTTTCTTACTGAATAATTCTGGTTGGGATAATAAGGCAAATAATTCTGGTTGGGATCTCAATAGGCTTAGTGAGGGGAAAAAATTCCAAAGAAAATAAAAACTTCAAAAAAAATAAACCCCAACCAAAAGCAAAATAAAAGAAAGAATATTTATCTTGTTATTTTCTGGTGCAAAGGAATAGTCTTTAACATATCAAGTGATGCTTTTGCTGTGCAGGTAGGACAGGCAAAGGAATCATCCTCCTTTCATCTCAGTTCTTTTAATTTTGACCTGAAACCATTTGGTTTTCTCTTTTTTCTGCCTTTCTTTCTGAGCTCCCTCATGGTGTATGTACCGCAATTTTAAAGAACTGTCATATTTCTGATATAAACAGGCAGAGCATCAGTAAAAAATAATAAAAAACCTGTGAGAAATCTGATGAATTTTGCATTCTGTGCAAAGCAAGCTCCAATTTTACCCTGTTTTTCTCTCAGATTCATAGCTAGACACCACTAAGAAGGAAGGAGCACTCAGGAACAACACTTCTGCTCAGCTGCAGCAAAAGCTTAAAATTACTTGTTTTTTCTTTCTATGAAACTAAAAAAACTGTCAGATTAAATACATTCTTATTCATGTGAATAGGTAAAGGTGAGACTGAGTGATGAATCCATTAAATACACATTATATTGCTTACAGAAGAGGAAACAGGACTCAGAAGTTTAATATTGTATTTCAAGTGGAGTCTTCTGCTTTCCTTGCTTAGGAGCTTTTTGCCAAGTCCCCTCTCCTGTGCACGCAGCTCCCAGTGCAGTTAATTAAAAGAATGCAAATTCCAGCTATCCAAAAAACCACCAGGAACCTAAAAAGGGAGCAGAATAAATTAATCTTTTCCTCTGAACTTCTTTGGATTTTTTTCCCTTCCAAATTTTAAACATTTGGGGCAGGTGAACAAGTTCAGACCTGTGAAAATTTCGACAATAATGTGTAGGAAAGTCTACAAACAAATTTCAACAGGTCAAGGAAAGATAAATTCAAAGTTCTAAGCTGGCTTTTTTATTTTTGAGAGGAGAAATACCTCTTTCATCTCTCCTTTTACATAGTGGGTAATTAATTAGATGGCAATAATTAAGCAGAGCTGCGAAACAAGCAGTTTATAAATCCTAATATACTGCATATTCCTTTTCTGAATTTTCCCACTCTCCGTGCTGTTATTAGGAATTTTGACTAATCCAACATGAACAGGGAGCAGGATTTCACTATTTTTTGTGTACATTTAGCAGATAGTAAAATAAATTTCAAATAAAACAACAAAGATAATCAAACACCTCACCTGAAAAGGTTTTCTTAGAGCCACAGTAAGATGGGATAGTAATAGTCTGTTCCACAGGATTTATTTTTAGGGGATACAACAAAATGAATTTGTGGTTGATTTTACTCAATCATTTTTCATTATTTCTTAAAATTCTGGTTTACAACTCTTAAGATGCTTTACTGATGAGGCCTGAAAATCCCACTGTGGAGTTCCCAAGGCAGGATTGTCCTGTTTAACATGCACAGTATGTGCTCCCAGCAGGGTCGTTTATTCCCTAAGCAGGATCTTAATTACTATCTTTATGCTGATGACATCCAAATATAAAAGGTATATCAAACAGCTCATGATGACTTAGATAAATCTCTCTCTGGTCTGGAAAGATACTTATTAGACATTAAGTGTTGAGTGTCTGCTCTCACTTGGTGCTTAAGCCAGAACGGGTTTTATTTGGCAGGGCCTCATTTATGGTCCCATTTTTTGGAAATAGAAGATTGGCTCCTCCCTGAATAATTCTGGTGTTCTCTCTGACCCTCAGAGGGCCACAATGGTAAGTCTTCATATTTACACGTCAGGACTCCAGCAAGGTTAAGGACATTGCTGTTTCAGCAGGAGCTTCGGCTCTTGATTGATGACCCACCAATTCCAAGGCTGGAATCCCATAACTCATTGTTTGCAGGCCTTCCCCGAGCTGTTTGTTGTAGCACTGTGGCTGCACAGCATCCAACACCTCCAGCAAGTGCTGGAAATCAGCTCCAAGGGAATGTCTGAGGGGTTACTTGGCCATCTCTCAGCCTGGCCTTGGGATGATCCCTGCCACTGGGAAACCACCTCTCTCAGAAGGCAGAGGTGTTTGGTGCCACCTGAACACCTGTAGCTGATTCTTTAGAGAACACTGGAGAGTTTTTTGGTGAGAGAATTTGTGTGAATCTCCTATTTTTCCTATGAGACCTCCAGAACTCCCTATTCTTTTCTGGAATATGATTTTAGTTATTTTGAGGAGCTGTTGGCTTAATCGTTTATTTAATTCCTTCAGACATCTTTCACTTGTGCTGGCAGGAATTGCTATACCCCTTGAACTATTACTTGGAAAAGCATTTATTTAATTTGACTTCTGCATATAAGTATATATATATATATGTATGTATATATATATATATATATATAAGTTTTATCTGAATTTCCTTTAGCTTTTGTGAAACCCCATGGTTTCATGGAAAACAAGCAATGGAGTTGACGAATGATCAGCTGATATTTGGCCTTGAAATGCAGGAAGATAAAGATGGATCATGGTCCTCAGTGTCATTATTGATCACATAATGGCAATGGAGATAAATTATATGGTGTTACACTTACCAACAGGCAAACTTTACTGCTCAGACTGCTTTTCAATTTTCTATTTATTTTCTAATAAAGTGAATCAATAGACTCCTGCCATTACTCCCACTGGGCCTATTTGGGGGTAATTTTTTTCTAAAAACTAGTCCTACAGCCAGCACTGATCATGGTTGGAGATGTGATAGAAAGTGACTTTGCAGTATTTTCATAGAATGTATTAATTTATTTTCAAATCATCCCAGAATGGAAAGGACCTTAAAGCCCATCCAGGGCTTTAAGCCATGGGCAGGGACACCTTCCACTATCCCAGTTTGCTCCAAGCCCTGTCCAAGCTAGCCTTGGACACCTGATTGTGATAAAGGGTGGTCTCTGTGTTTCTGATGCCCTCCCCCTGCAGAACCACAGTGCCCACTAAATCTCAGGTACGTTCTGACTGTGCTAATCATTGTCACAAGGCTCTGAAGGGCAAAAGGGAACTCAAATTAGGAGCTGACAAATGAGTGTTACTCTAGCTAATATCTTAATGATGTAATTAAATACAAATAGTTGGTTGACCAGTGTAAGACCAAAACTATCCATAAGCCAGCTCATTAGTTATACACTTAAACTAGTTGTTCATTAAAATCTGCCAACATCTACACCTTTATTTGGATGTCCAGTGTCCTTCTGGGACCTGAGGCTGAAACTTCAGGCATCCTCCAGAAGAAGAAAGGAACAGGGAAGCATCACAACCTTATATCCCTATATCTTTGCCAGGAGGAACGTGATACTCCTGATGGTTTGAGTGCCTCTTTCCTCAGTCCTGGGCTACTTTGTTGTACTCTCAGATCTGTCTCTTTCTTTACATTAATGAAAGGCTGTAATGTGAGAAATTTCAGGAATCTGGGAGCTGTTCAGTGGCTTCCCTCAGTTTTAGTTGGCATCGAGGGTTCATTGGAGTGACTCCCTGTGTTTGCCAAGCCATTTCTCGAGATGACATTCACAATGTTTACACTTGTATTGTTGTAAAGTCATCAGCATTTCATCGCTAAACACTGCTACAATAAACAAAGTTAATTATTTTCAAGGCAAGCTTGGAAAAAATTTGAAATCTTGCAGAATTTGGTCAACACAGAGCCCAGAGACTTCTACTAAATAAAACAAAGATCATATTTTCAAGGACTACAACAGACCACTCGGGAGAGGGTGGTGCAGCTTCTTCCTGAATATCACCTGCAGATCCATGTTAGCAGCTACTGCTGTCACCAAACAGCAGGAAATAAACTCCCCAACCAGTTTGTTGGGTTAGAAAGGGGACTTTACTTCTATGAACAGTGCTCTGGGTGCAAGGGGGTCACCCACAAAGCACCAAACAGAGCAGGTTCTAACCCTGAAACTTAATACATATTTATGACATTTCTATTACATATTCATTACATGCATATATGCTAATCATTCCCGTGGGCTTATTTGGGTGTGATTCTGGATCTTCTCAGGAATATTTTCTCCTGGAGAGTATCTCCAGTGTGTGCTCAGGTCACAATGCACTTCTCTGATCATCCCTTGCTCTGACACACAATGCTTACTCTCAAAACTCAGACTTCAGATGTCCAGTGGCTGAATTTTGCCAAATCAGTCTCTGACAGAAGAAATGAGGAAGCAATAGCTGGCACAAGACTATAACTCACAGATGTGGGGATCAAACACTATTGAACTAAAGTCAAAGGAATTTCCCAACATCTTCTCCCACTGTTGCACAGACTCCTTTTTAAAAAATAACCAAAACTTGTTCCGTAACACCATCCCAAGGCTTGGAGAACTTTGCTGCAAATAAACTGGGCTCTACCTAAGGACCAAATTCTAAGTGCTTATTCAAAAAAGGTAATGGACTGCTGGATGGAGGGAATTAACTACTAAATAATCTCTCTTTTAAATTAATTTAGTGCTGCTCTGAATTCTGTTGCCTTTCTCAGTGCCATGTGCCTCTCTCAAGCAAAACCTTTTGGGCTCAGGCCTGTCTAACTGGGGTTTTCTCCACACTGGTTTGTCAAGGTATTCTTTAGCTCTTCCCTTTTCAGTTTCTGTAATTCTGCAGATTCCCAGCCTGCCTCAGTCAGTTTTCCATAGTAAAAGCAAGGTCGTTCCTACACTGTAGATATTTTAGTCCCAAGAGGAGTGTTTCTGATAGATATATGTAAACAAAAATATATTAAAAATTATGTGTGTGGGTATGTATTTCTTAGTCTGGATTTCTCTGCCCAAAGTAGCTTAAAAAAAAAAAAAAAAAAGAACCCTATTCACCTATAGACTTTATTGCTGTTTGGAATAATTTATGGATGGTTAAACTGCCCCAAAACCTCTGCTCCAGATGCACCTCTCTACACCCCTTAAGGACATTGTCTTCTCTCACATGGCTGGTCCCAGGAATGTGGAAAGACCTCCAACAGATTCCCGAGTTTCTGGTTGGTAAATTGAGTGGAAGAACACTTTGGATATCCTGGAGATGTTGCATTGGGATGCTGATTACTCTGAAAGTGCTTCCAATTACAAAGATTGCTTCCCCCGAAGGAAAAGAGGACTTTGATGGGAGAGAGTTATCTCCAAGAAGTTGGAGATACAACAAAATCGTATCAGAAACCATCATCAGTGCAAGGCATCATCAGGTCTCAAGACAACATTTACCAAGAACCAGATAAGCCAGAGGATTTTTCTTACTTAATTAAGCTTAATTAGGCTGTCCTTCTGAAGTTTCTTCATTCAGGAGTGATTGAGGCCATTGGAATTTTCACTGAGTGGTTTTCAGGAGAACAGCAGTTCCAGCAGGTGGGCAAAGGTGGTTCCAGGTTCATTCATTCCCACAGGGTCTGTCCTTTGGGGTGTTTTGGGGACACTTGCACAAATCTTTGTGAATAGGGACATTGTTTCTCTTAAAAATCAGCTCTTGTAGGATTTTTTTACCCTCTCAACAGCTCTGGCTGGCAGAAAGACTGCTCTGATAATTAAACTTTCACCATTCAGGTGATAATTTATGAGGCTGGAGCCACGTTCATGCATATTCAGCAAGGAGTTTGTTTTTGCCCACCTCCTGATTGCCATCTCTCAATAAACATCACAACTTTGCCATTGTGGGCTCACAGTATCTTTCCTTGGTGGTAAAAGTCTTCTCTTTGCTCCAGTGGAAATGAGAGTGCAATTATGTATATTTATGACTGTGCAGAATACAAATTTTAGCAGACAATCATGGAAATAAAATGATGAATTTTGTGTTCCGGCACTCCATTTTAACATTTTGCTAAAATTGATAGTTTTTTACTGCTTTATATTTGTCTGGTAATGTGATAATTCAGGCATTGGACATTTTAAGGATCAATTGCTGAGCTTATCAAAAGATAAATGATTAACACAAAGCTGTGACTGCATAGCATTAATCTGATAAAACAATTGAAAAATAACTTATTGTTTTCCTCTTTCTAATTTTGCTTATTTAAATAATTAATACTTATAAAATATAAAAATGTACTTACTTAAACAAACTGCAACATTAGGAAAGTCCTTTCTGTAGGTTTTATCTGATTGTTTGAGTAATTCCAATTTGTGACACAACCAGTGTGGACTTCAGTTATTTGTAACTTTTAGGAGAGCAATTCTGCACACGCAGAAGCAAAATAACAGTGGAAACAGGAAAACTGGTTACATTTGAAAAACTGCTTTTCTCAGTGTTTCACAAGGCAGGATTATTAATGATAACCCCTTTATGTTTAAATGATAAACTGCATGATATAATGGCAGGTAATTTGTACTGCCAAATTTTTTGTAATGTATTTAAGAAAAGGAATAGGTAAACAGAATTTGCTCTTTGTCCAGAATAAAAATTATGAGTTTATTTTCTATTCTGCAAAATAGTGAAGAATAAATCCATTTTGAATGGCTTTAATGTTTTTAACCCAAAAGACTTTGGCATAGATCTGGACTGAATAAGGAATTAAAAGAAAGGAGTTGGTCACAGATAACGTCCAGGATTTTGTTATTAATTTTTCCCTTTTCTCAGTGATATCTTTCTGCTGCCTTTTTTTTTCTTTCCCTTTAATTCTGAAAGTCTTTGCCAACTTTCCCCTTTGATGACTCAGTACAAACTCCATGCACTTTGCTGTCTACTACTATATAAAAAGAGATTTCTCCTTTTCTTTCTCAGTCTGTTTTGAGCATCTCACTTTGTCAGAAGTACAAATAAAATTCCAGGTATGTCTAAGAAAATCTGATAAGGAAGATGCTCTCAGCAATTAACAGTAGCAACATAAAACAAACAAATTCCAACTGCTCAAGGTCCCAGTTATTTCCAGAAGATACTTTGGCCCTTGCAATGTTACAAGTTAAATAATTAGGAGGAGAATGGTCTGTGTTTCATTATTCTGTAGCCAAACTGAGTATTTGGACATTAGTGTGCACTACAGATGAGGAATTATTCTGACTGTAGGGAGAGAAAACCAATCTGCCTTCCCATTGCCTTCAGTGGGGCAGCTCGTTGGCAGCACATTGGTGAGAGAGGTCACAACCTCACAGAATTTGACTATATAGCAGGTAATAACCAATGCCTGTATAGGAATTAATGACCTTCAAGTTTTAAGGTTCAGATTTGCTCTGTTTTCAAGGGTCACACTTTAAGCTCAATCATTTTCCCTCAGCACTGAAGACAGTTGTCTGTATCCACAGCAACCACCTATTCCCAAATTCAGAGTAACAGCTTCTATCAAGCTGTAATCCGTGATCTCTTCAGCAGGGTAAGTGTAATTGCACTTTCAATCCTAAAAAATACAAATATCCCTAACTATAGTTGTTACTGATTCCCACAACTCTCCTTTAACATGCAACTGTCCCTTCTGCCTGGGGCCTCATCCGTTCAAATGATACCTTTGAATGATGAAATACCAGAAGCAATTTCACACACTGTTTCCTTGCATTGGTTTTCATTGCTGTTTTTACTGCAAAACACTCATGTAGTTTCCAGCTAGGGTTCTTCTTTCAGGAATTCACCAGGGCTTTGCTTCAAAGATAAGAGATAGGCCTTTTGAATAAGGAGTTATTCTTACTCCAGTGGTCTGTGATACTACAGCTGGGTTTTTAAGAAAGGTAAATATTGTATTGATGGATAATGCCCTTAAGGTAACTGGGATACCCTTTGGAAATCAAGGAATGTTGGATGAGACACCACCCACCTTACCAAACCCATCTGTACCAACAGAGTGTCCAAGCTTGAAACAGGCACTGAGGTGGCGTGTCCAGATCTGGGGTCCCCGGTGTGAGAGTGGCACAGATTTACTGGAGAGAGTCTGGAAAAGGTCCACAAAAATATTTAAGGATTTGAAGCATCTGCCATGTGAGGAGAGGCTGGGAAAGCTGGGACCAAGCAGCCTGGAGAAGGGAATGCATAGTGGGATCTTATCCTTGTGTGAAAGGTGGGAGAGTGGTGGCACAGGAGGAGACAAACTCTTCCTTCTGAGTTGTTCCTAGCGTTGAGACAAGAGGTAACAAGCATAAGCTGGAAACAAGGGAATTCCAGGGAAACACGGGGAACAATTTTGGTTTGGGTTGGTTCTCTTGTGAGAGTGCTTGAACAATCAACAGGTTATCCAGAAAGGCTGTGGATAGTGGGAGGGTTGGTCTGGATGGTGGCCAGAGGTGTCTGTAACACTCAGCCCCTCTCGGGTTCTGTGGCACAGATGACACTTTTCAGTAACAAGCAAACTCAGCTTTGGAAAATCTCAATATGTGTATGAAATTGTGCCTATAAACCACATAAAAAATATGCTGGGATATTTTAAAAAAGCCAAGCAAACAAAACTTTCTCACATTCTTCTGACTTTCAGTTGGATTTATACGTACTTTGTTAGGAAGTCCTTTATGCTGTTCCCTTCCAACATAAGGCCAATGTAATTACCACAACCCACCCCTTACACCCCGAAATGTGATTTTTGGAGTTAGTATTCCAATTTGGCAGCTACCAAATGTCATGTTCAGGTTTTTTTTTTTTTTTTTTGTTTTTTTTTTTTTTTTTTTTTTTGTTTTTTTTTTTTTTTTCATTCAAATATGGGGAATCATAAATATTGCACCAAGCTGTAGGTGAGTGTCATTTTCCACAGCTGTGTGGCCCTCAGGGGAAATTCCTTGTCCATGACAGGGGGTTGGAACCAGATAATTTTCAAGGTCTCTCCCAGCCCAAACTGTTCTGTAATTCTGTGATTCTCCTAGAGTTAGGCTAATCTGTACTTTTGTTCTTCTTCAAAGCCACTGTTTTTCTTCCTGCATTGTCATTCAACTTCCATCTCCTAATGTAACCCAACCTTTCAAAGGTCTCTCACTGAACTAATCCCATTGAATTTCAAAACATCTTATTGCCATGGGTTGCTGTGTCAAATTGATTTGCTTTAGGCAATGTTTACAAGCTCCATAACACTAACTGAAATTCTTACTACATTTAAAGAGTTATTAAAAATAGGTGTTGATCAGTGGCAGGTGAGACCCTCTAAGTTCTGATCTATATATATCTATATATATGTTAACAGTATTTATTCAAGGTGGGTACTGTTTTAGCTCAAGCCTTTAGTTTTAATTTCACATAGATTTTGGCAGGATACCAGAGTTATTTGAATTCAACAGAAGACTTACATTGACTATGACGGATAATCATTTAAAATGCAAAAGATTCATGGATTCATCCCAAATAGCCCAGAGTAACCACAACCCTTAATGCTGTAAGGACACTTAACAGGGTTATTCCATTTTTTCCCCTTTTTAATGTCTTCCAGAATGCCAAAGTTTGGTATCAACCCAAGGATTTTGGGCAAACTTTCCTCAAGTCCAAGATGTGCAATGTAAGAGCATGTTCAAAGCTTTAACCAGCATTACAACAGATCAATTATTCCAGTTAACATTAAGCCTGCTATTTTTTTCCCCCATTTTCCTTGGGTTTGTAATTTTTCCTCTTTCCACACAATTTTTGTGTCTATTTTGGTTCACAGTGTGGGTAACCCAGGCATAACCATGGTATATCTGTCTCAGAAAGACAAACATAAGAATTTTCTCTGTGTTTTGCTTTAATCTTAATTTTTAGGCCAGACCTTATCAGTGCACTTAATGCATCTGTTCAGTTATAAGGAAATATGGGATGAGGAAAGAGGAACATGAGTTTGGGATGGAGACCTGGACTTAGTTTATGCTGCAACCAAGGGAATGTCAAGTGGCTTTGTGACACGTCCTAAGGAGAGCTACTTATCACTGAATATCACTCTGTACTTTGCTTGCAACAAAATCTGCAGGTTTGTCTTTCTGGATTCAGACATATTCAAACCAGATCCAAAATAAATGGGAAACAAAATGGGAAAATTAGGAGTATACAGATAAACAGATGCTGTGTTGGTTGATTTCCTGCTTTCTTTTAAAGTCAGCTTGCAGTTAGACTTAATAAACAGCATATGTTTTTGTTGATATAATAGTAGAAGGAGTCCAGATTTCTATCTGGTGTCATTATTGATTAACTTGCAGAAAGCTGGAGGCTGTTCAGCTCTAAAGATTTGCTGCAATGCTACTTGTGGATATATACAATAAGAAAGCTGGAAAAAAAGTAGAATGTTGCTACCTTAAAAAAAAAAAGTGCATGTTGGTCCTTAGTATTGTAAATATGTCAACATCCTGCTTTTATTAAAAGCTCAGCCCAGGAGAAATTTCTCTCAGTCATGTGAAGTCTTGGAGAACTGAGGAAAGCAAAAGGGTGGGAGAGGAACAATATATCTGTCAATCTTCAATCAGTTACATTGCTGCTGATCACAGAGAAAAGCATTGAAATAATGGAACGCTTGGTATAAAAAGATAATGAGTGGTTTCATCATAAATGTCAGTCCCAGGGCTTTGTGTACCACAGCTCTTACCCAGGGTAATATATAATCACCCTCGAAGCATGTTAGTGCATGTGCACCTCACTTTTATGCTTTAGATTATAAGTTGGAGTGTTTTCTATGTTTAAATATCAAAATTGTTTTGCTACCCACAGAAAAGGGTGAAGTTTTTTGTTTAAGCAGAAACTGCAGGATGTGGTTGGACGAGTAGGGAAGTTGGTCGGTGGATGTTGGTGCCAAGCTCGATGCCGCGACCTGTGTAAGAATCCACTCTGGAGGAAGTGTCGCATCAAGAAAAGAATGCAGTGCTCTTCTCTGAGCTGTGGGATCACATTCCACGGTATCATAAGATCGCCAAGGTTGGAAAAGCCCTCCAAAATCATCAAGCCCAACCTTTGACCAGATACCACCATGGCCACTAAACTACGACTACACATTCCTTGGACACCTCCAGGGCTGGGCACTCCAAACCTCCCTGGGCAGCCCCTTCCAATGCCTGACCACCCTTTCCAGGAGGAAATTCCTCTTCATGTCCAACCTGAACATCTCCTGGTCATTCCCTCTCCTCCTGCCCCTGTTCCCTGGGAGCAGAGCCCAATCCCTCCAGCTCCCCTCTCCTGTCAGGGAGTTGGAGATTGTCACTGGAGTCTTATCTCTTTGATGAAGTCCCACCTTTTGGAAATGATGTGGGAAAAGTGGATTCCAAGGCCTGGAGAACCAGATGTGGACAATTCCCAAAGAGTGCCAAGAAACTGAAGCTGTGCCATTCAGTTTACAGGTGTTTATAAAGGAGCTACTTCATGTTCCATAAATATGGATCATAAGAGTGTACAGTTTTTGAGCAGGAGATTACTTGAAATTCAGAAGAAAAAGATACAAAAATTCATCGGGAGAATATTGGAAAAAGCTTTATCAAGATCAACCACCAAAAGAAATAAACAAGGAAGCAATTCATGGTAGTGAAAGTTTTCCATCTCTCCACACTAACAGAACACTTCTCTTAATAAAGTAGGTTTGATGATGAGTGCAAATATTATTTAATTATTAACTAAATTGTCTTCATATATTAAATATTCTGAGTATTTACAGAAATTTTAGATTGATATTTTTATTATATAAAATTCTAATTTTCCATAATTTTCATTAACATGGATGCAGAAATTAAGGTAGAGTCACTGTAGATAAAAGTAATGCCTCCCAGAATTTAAATATCCATTTGCCTGTCTAATTACTTAATTAGGGTGTTTAGGTTGTTATTTGGACTAGGCGTTTTGGAGTTTTTGTGGTTTTTTTCCCAGAAAATAACTTAGCATGTGCCTAGGTCATCTCCAATGTTCTATCCATAACATCTTGGTGTCATTTGAGAAATATTTATTATTTCCTATGTTATTCTTCTTAGCAAAAATAAAAATGGTAATAATTTTTTCTCATGGCCAGAAACTTATATATAACATAATGAAATAATTTCTTTTTCTTATCTATGTGCTACTTTTAGTTTGACCAGTCAAGGTGGGATATTAGTTTTGGTATAACATTTTCCTCAAATGCATTTGATGTCCCTGTTGAAAACTCAGCATTTGGAGGTTAAAACTAATGAGTCCTCAATTGGAGGTGCAAAGCAGTTTTTGGAGGTATATATATATATGTATATTTCATCTAGAGAGTTATAATTGTTAATTCTCAGAGGCCAGAACTTAAAGAAAGGAGCATTGGGTTATTTCACCACATTTTATTTCAATGGAAAAATCTTAATTTTGTAGTTATACATGAAACTGAGAGGAAAACAAAGTGAAAACATTACAAACCCACAAACCCCGCTCTTTATATAATAATATAATTTAATATAATTATCATGTTAACATAAATACAATACAATTTTTGTGCTAACATAAATTGTGGCTGCTCCATCCCTGGAAGTGTCCAAGGCCAGGTTGGATGGGGCTTGGAGCAACCTGGGCTGGTGGAAGGTGTCCCTGCCTATGGCAGGGGGTGGCACTGGGTGGCCTTTGAGGTCCCTTCCAACCCAAACCATTCTGGGATAATTTGAAAATAACTTAACACATTCATCAGGCTTTCAATTCAATCATGTAATGACCTGTCAGGTTTGGGCATCTTGAATTTCTCTGCTAAATTTCCCACTTTCCTGCCGAAATGGCTTGTTGCTTCCAAAGCATTTCCCCTATTTAAAACCACGATGTGCTATTATTACCACCTAGGTATTAATTATACAGTCATTAAATCTGACAGAGTTCATTATTATCCAATGACATCATTATAGTTGTTCAAAATTGCCATCAAAGTCCTAATTTCACACTTGGAAACTAAAGCACAGGACTAAAGTAAAAGAATTTCACTTTCTTGTTTTTATACAAAATCCATGCTGGACATATATTAAAACACACAATGTATATACTGGAACAATAAGGCACCTGTAATTTGTTTCTGTTTTTACCAGTCTGATGGATGGAATTCTCCTTATGGAAATGAAAAAAAGAAAGTATGTTAAGGGAGAATAAAAATAAAATAAAAAAAAACCCCTATACAAGATGACAGTTCGCATTTACAAAACAGATTTCAAGAAATAATTCTAATTAAGGAAGGATTATTTGCAGATTAATTCAAGAATTAATTTTTGGCTTCCACTAGCATGCAAATTATTTGCAGATAACCCACATAAGAGAAAGGCAAACCTCACCTCCTAAAAATATGCATCAGCCAAAATATTGTCATGATTCAGATTCACTGTCAAGACCTGGATATCCTAATTAAGGGATATATTTGGGTGCATTATTTTTATTAGGGCCGGGATTTCACATAACAATATCAGCTCAAACAGAGTTTTCTAGAGTTCATCAGAGAGGGGCTTCTTTTTAAATTCCTAGTTCCTTTTTGTAAGGATTTGTCCTTTCAGAGTAATGAAAGTTATTTATTAGAAGAATGATGATGATGATGATGATGATGATATGTATAAAACATTATATGGACCTGATTCTTGTTGACTCATGTGTGAATGAGGGTTGGAAGGGCACAAATGCCACGCAGGGCAGGGTGTGGCTTGAGGAAAAGCAGTGCTTGTCATAATGTGTGAGAGGAAAAGCAGCTTGGCTTTGGGAATGTGGGATGGGTTGGGAATAAACTCATGTGTGTTGCTGTTTGTAAATCAGCACGCTATAAATAATGTAAATATTGGCACACAGGCTGCTGTAAGGCCGTGTCTAAAGCCAGGCTTTGGGGTGACAGTGCATTAAAGCCAGGCTTTGGGGTGACAGTGCACTAAATCCAGGCTCAGTCTCAGTGACGAGCAGGGTATCAAACATCCCCTGGCAGGCGAGAGCAGCTCGGGGGCAGACCATATATCCTGCAGCCTGTGCTCACCTCTCCAGTGAGAGGGAAAGGGCATGCTGAAGATGGAAACAAACAAACAAACAAATAAAGTCAAAGGCTCTTTTAAGAGGACAAAGCCAAACAATAATAAAAAAAGATTGACACCAGACTCAGCAAGAAGAGGGCAAAGGGTTTGGAGGCCGGCGTGTCAGTACATGCTGAGATGACTTTCAGCCCTCTCCGGCTGGGACACTTAATTCTTTTTCTATTTGTTATTCTATTGGCAACCAAGCTCCTACACTGTGCATTTGTCAGCGTTGAATTGCATTTGCCTCATGTCAGAAAACCATCTATAAAGGCTTTCTGCTATTTTTCTGTTGTCATTGTCTGGCACAGCTCTGAACACTGAAGTATTGAGTGTGCAGGGAAT
Organism: Acropternis orthonyx; assembly: GCA_035583155.1. Taxonomy (NCBI): domain Eukaryota; kingdom Metazoa; phylum Chordata; class Aves; order Passeriformes; family Rhinocryptidae; genus Acropternis; species Acropternis orthonyx. Next base: position 26,179,375 of record JAWWEU010000005.1, on the reverse strand, counting down.
ATGGGAACAAGGCTGGGGATATTTTAAAGCTTCATCAAAGGGAGGAATGTTGCCTTTGCACTCATTAAGGAGTGATTTATGTGGGGGATTTCTGGGAAGTTGGCAGGTTGGGTCTTTTTTCCTTTCCTGAAAAATTTTGTCCTTTCCAGTATTTCTGAAAAAACCAAAAGGACTCCCTATAAAGTGGATATCCTGAACTTTCTAAAAGGTCCTTCTTTTGTCTCAGGAGATCCCATCTATGCTGAGCATCACTTTCTGTTATTACCTTGCTACTGAGATTTAGTAGAAAATACTTTTAGTTCTGGATCTGAAAACCTGACTCCAAAGACTGTCAGGTCTCCAGGCATCTTCTGCTGTGAACATTTGGTAACAGGTCTAATAAAGAGCTGGTCTCTTACAAAGAAGAGTCAAAAGGCAGTGAATAAAATCCTGCCCTCACTGCTGTCAAGAAGAATTTTGTTACTGTCTTCAGCAGGCTCAAATTTTACACTCAATTAAGTTTATTTCATAGGGAAAAAGTAGCTCATTTTTTCATTACTGCATGACGAGAGGTTTGTTTATTGTGTGTTTTCTAAGCTTATGTTTCAGCCCACGCTTGGGAATGGTCAAAACTGGCTGAGAAAATCAAATAGTAATAAAATGCTTTACCCACAGCCACTAAATGTGCCTGATATTCAGGAACCAAGGTGAGATAACTCACCTGAAGCTACTCCCTCCAGCCCATTGCCTACAGTGGAGCAAACACCAGTATCTCCATGTGCCAGTGGAGGGTCAAAGAGCTTGACAGAGCCTTTGATAATGAGTAACTTGGTCCTGGATATACCCTCTGTCTTCAGGTGTAACTTGATGTTCAGAAACTGCAGAGAATCAGGCAAATTCCTGTTTTCTCTTTCAGAAATACAAAAAAATACATCAGTGGCTGTTTTGTGCATTATCCACTGCAAATTCCAGCTTCCAGTTTAACAAGCTCGTAGGGATTAGTTCAGAAGTTGATTCTTCTTGTGCAAAACTCAGTCACTTGGGATGCTCAAAGGGCTGCATCACAGTAGAGGAAAAGACTGTTTTAAAACTAACCTGCCTCCTTTAATCTTCACTAAACATCCCCTGCATTTCAGGTGCGCTGAGAATATCTAAGCGGACAGTTTAATAAATTAGACCTAACGAATCTTTTTTATGACCACGAGTTGGAGACATTCTATCAGAAGGTTTCCAGATAGCTTTTTTTTCTCTGCAGTTCCTATATTTTGCTGTTGTCTTTGAGAATTAGGATCTCTTTTCCCTATTTGGATGCATGGAGAAAAGAAATATTGATTTTAATAACTATATTACTTGGAAGCATGCCCCTATTCAATTTACTGAACTCAGATTTCCTAGCAGCTCTAAGGAGACAGTAACAATGTGGTTCTGTTCTTAGGAGTGCTAGAAATACCTAGAGAAACTTAGATTTAGTGTTTATTGAACTTTTGGCAAATATTTGGTCTTGTATTCAAGTGATGAATTTATGTTAAGTATATACATATACAAAATGTGTGCATGAATCATAAAATCTAAGAGTGGCTTGAGTTGGAAGGGACCTTTGAAGACCATCTTATTCCAAAACCAGGGACACCTCCCACTAGCCCAGGATGCTCCAAGCCCCGTCCAACCTGGCCTTGGACACTTCCAGGGTTGGGATAGCCACAGCTTCTCTGCCCAACCTGTGCCAGGGCCTGGCCATTCTCATCATAATTAATGTATTCCCTACACTAATCTAAATTTACCTTCTTTTGAGCCAAAATGTTGCCCATTTCTCATCACTACAGGCCCAGAGCTGGGTACAGATAAGGAGAATGTACAAAAATACATGGAGACACACACCAGAGAATGACTTTGTGGTCTCTATCAATATTTGTATGCATTAAATGTAATAAAAATAGACATAACGTGATTTTGTCGTGATTATGGCATTTGTAGCAAACCTTCTGTACTTGCTTCTGGGACAAAATATGGTAATTGAAATGTTGAGTTCAAAAGTCATAAATGTAGGAAACAAACCCCTCTTTCCCCTGTAAAAACAGTAAAAACACTGTTAATGTTCCTTAGGTTGAAAGAGGTTCTGAAGCATCCATTTCACCTGAGTTCTCAGTAGGGTATTAATTCATGATAAATGATTCCTTCTCACACTACCTGAGTAGTATTTTCTTCATTTCCACACATCACATGTCTTAAAAAATATGTACAATACTTGCATGAGAAATGTTTGCATGGATAACTGTGTTTGTCCAGCGTGGGGTTCTGAAGCCCACACCTTCAAAGATGGTCGTGTGCCTCACTTCCACAAAATTCCCAGTGGGATCAGCTGTGGTCTGTCACAGTGTGGGATTGCAAGAAAGGGATTTATGGACTCCTCTCATAAAATTAATCTCCACATAACAATTATTTAGGCTAAAGCCATATGAAATCTGTGGTTTCTTTATTTCCCCCTAAAATAAAGCTAATATATGTGAGAGGTTTGTGATTCACTCTGCATGTGGCATTTTCTAGAAGCTCCTATCATTAGTACTAAAAATGCTTTACCATCTGTCTCCTTCTCCCTTCACTCATTCGTTCTGCTGTCTGGAGTCATGTTATTTCTTATTGAGGAGAGATAAGGACTGCAGATATCCTCATCTCAGCAAACACTCTCCACCTTCTGCCTCCTGACCTCTGAGTGAGCCCCTTTTTGCATGGATCACATGCTTTGGTGATGGAGACCATCAGCAGGACACGGGCTAAATATAACTCAAGCACCAGATTGCACCTCCTGGCAAACAGTTCACTAAGCAATGCATGAAAAGGCTTCATTTTGCTTTTTTCCAATTCCAGCTGACTGTGGGGAAAAAAAAAAAAATCCCCTCCAGATAAAAAACCCAAACCAACTCCACAAACTAAAACCCACAAATAAGCAACAGAGAACTATTGATGGTTTTATGTTTTTTCTATTTCTCTGTGCTGCAGATGGGTACATCTCTTCAGAATTGGGCATCTCCCTTGTTGTAGGTCCTTCCATAACACCGTTCTGCAGAGTTAAACCACATTAAAAGCACAACTAAACAGTGTAAGTAAGAGTTAGTTGAATTATATGGAAGGTATGTCATATTGGCATAAGCAACTCCAGAAATGAAGTGAATCAAAGCAGAAATATATAGATTTGTGGATTAAAAACCAAAAGAAGCAATCCATTGCTGGTAAGAGAGCTTGCATTACATGAAGATTTCAAGTGGTTGTTGTGCACTCTGAACCATTAAGCCTGTATTGTCTGGTTTAATTGGAATAGATAATTTTAGAAAGTCATACTAATTGAGTGTACACCTTACAGCTTGATTACAATTAATCAGATTGATAAAAAAATAAAAAAAGCCTGCATTTTTTTCTTCTAGTGCTGATTTATTTTTTTCCCCCAGGTAAAATCACCCAGCTCAGGAAGTGTTCAATGGAATAATATGATTGATACATTAAGCTCTTTTTTATGGTTTATTGTGGAATGCTGGAATGGTTTGAATTGGAAGGACCTCAAAGCCCAGCCAGTGCCACCCCGTGCCATGGGCAGGGACACCTCCCACTAGCCCAGGCTGCTCCAAACCCCCTCCAACCTGGCCTTGGACACTCCCAGGGATGGGGCAGCCACAGCTTCTCTGGGCACCCTGTGCCAGGGCCTG